>NIUQ01000270.1:0-58858 GCA_002796945.1 Plectus sambesii
CCAACTGCAGCTCGATTGAAAGAGGAATGGATGACAACGTTCATTCCTATTGCTATTGTGGGATCACGTGAAAGTTCACTGCCTAAAGCATCAGAGACCCTGTTTTGTTCGCTCTATCGATTAGCGTCGAGAGCGCTGACATATCTCAAAAGCACATTTCGCGTAGTATATTATTGTCTAGCTGTTATCAGACTTCCGTTTGATATTAATTGCACATTATGGGAGGGTGGTTAAATAGATTAGTTGTCAGCTTTCGAATCTCAGCTGCATGGGTTCGAATCCAATATTCCATCAGTGTTTTTGCTCTTTCAGAAACTTCGCATTTCGAAAACACGGAGCTATAGTGGAAACCGGATAAGTGCCCATGTTTTGCAAGCCCCATGTGCAACTTTTGAATTGACTCGTGTCCCAATTAGTGAAAAAGTTTTCTTGCCGGGTCGATGTGCAATTTCAAAGCAGTTTCTACTGTATTGATTACGTATGTAATCTTAATTTTTTTAAAGTCTCAGACATTTTACGATAGATGAACCATGTAGGAATTGTCAGCTTAGTGCTTAATTGAGTGAAAAAAGGGCGCGCACTCCTTCATCATGATTCATCATGATGAAGGCTTCTACTCGTAGGCAGTAATCGATAGCAAATCGGCGCCAATCGATGACAAATCGGGGCCAATCGATAACAAATCGCCGCCAATCGAAACATTTTTTACATAATGATCTTGTTTTCAAAATTTGCGAAATTTCTCTAATCCTCTTATATTTTCAGCTCGTTCAAATACGGAACCAATTATTACCAAAAAATTCTGCCATATCAGCAATGTGCTCCGGTTGCAAAAGATCCAAAGGCTGTGCAACGCATAAAAGATCAGACACGAAGAGAAGTGAAGTTAAAGCTTGGATTAAACCTGGTGAGACGCTGCTAAAGTGATCGTTGCTCTTACGTTGCATAGGTCAGAGTGAGGCACTCACGGTGGCTGACATTGAGATACGAAGTCGATCAAAAAAGAGCTACTGTCCAGTGGATGCTTTATGTCTCGCGCGAGCATTAATATTGGTCTTGACCATTTCGCTCAAGCAACTGACTTGACTTCATCGAAAAGACCAATTAGACAAGCGATTGGCGAGCCCATTGCTCTCACTCGCTCTTTTCGAGGTTTTTTAAATGTGACTTTTTCTTCATTTAGGACTCAGGCGTTAGCTCATCATGCATTGTCATACATTAGTCTTTACGACGACAAATTAGATTTATACCATTTCCACTTCAAAACGGACACTTTCCAAACCAAGCCGGACATTTTCCAAATCAATTAGGACACATTTAAAAAAACTCAGTGCCTGTATTTTAATACTGCAAATCTGTCTAAAATTTTGCCCATGTACTAAAACTTTCGAAAATGTTCCATACTAAAAGTTTCTGGAACATTCCAAAATTTTCTTCGATCTTTTGTAAGGATATGCCTTCAAGGTAAAAGAGTTCTTATTTCGATTGCAATTGCGCTTTGAATCCCTTCTACCCTATCCTATTGCGTTTCTTTCGATTACTTTCTAAGCCATTGATTGCTCTTTGTGCTGCTCTCCCCTTAACTCATCAATCAACAGTCAATTATGAGCAACGAATGGAACATCGCGTCCCTAAATCGGCAGCAATGCCAGCCTACAACCTTGGCGCAAAAGGATATCCTCACGAAGTTCAAACTGGTCAAGGGAAAGCTATCCGCGAGGCTGCTCAAGTCACTGTTGTCAGCGAGATTATGGCAAGAAACATCGCCACCCCTTACAGAGGAAAGTGTGCCCCTGCGGAAGCAACAACAGAAAGAAGCTGACTCCAGAGATTTTTAGAGCGCATTGAAGAATCGTTGAAGAATGCTCTGCGATTATTCTGAAGCAGATCAAGCGGTGGCTCGAAGAGAACCAGGTTCTTCGAAGCAACTCAACGATTTTCAACTGATACGCAAAGCTGAAGATAATGATCAAGAAGTGCCACTTTGAGATTGCGCCACTCCATTCAGCGAATTACGGGCTCAACATGATGGTGAATCTGACGACCGCACCAGTGGGACAAACTTTCATTAACGGAATATGTCGTTTTGCTTCCTTTTGTGTCTCCTTGTAAAAAATATTACATCTGCTTCACATAAGAAACATGATTCTTCGATAGTTAGGAAGATAAAACTATAGAAAATAAAATGTGTTCTTTTTGATTTGGAAAATGTCCGATTTGATTTGGAAAGTGTCCGGCTTGGTTTGGAAAGTATCCGTTTTGAAGTGGAAATGGTATAGAGTTAAATTTATGTGAATTAATGTCCCGTTTCCTTTCTTTGCCTTCATCGGGAAAAATTTGGTGTTATTTTCTTCCTTGATACTGTCATTTAAACACGCAGTTAAATTTCAGCTAAGGTACAATTTCGGATTCGCAGGACCTATAAATTGTGGGAAATCGTCGTTGGTGAACGCTTTACGAGGAATTTCAGTAAAGGGCATAAATAACGAGAATTTTGCTGCAGTCAACGTTTTAGAAGAAACTTCCAAACTTACCAAATACAAATACAAGGAGAAACCACTAAAGTATTTGGTTTTTTGGGACATTCCCGGCTCTGGATCATTGGAATACAGTAAGGTGGAAGATTATTTCAGGTACTGAACTGCTCATAAATTCAAAGTCCCTAAACTCCATGATAATCCTGAGCAGTTTCTCAGCTTATTATATTAAAAAATATTTGAGAACACATTAATACGTATCTTGATTATAATCAATGATGAGCACGAGCCGGCCGGATATTTCGTCTTTAACCGACCTGGCTCGGATCCGGGCAGAAATTTTTTTTCAAGCCCGGGCCCATCCCTGGTCCAGTAGCTCCCCTAACGGGCCAGGCCGGGGCGGCCCGCATGCATCACTGATTATAATGTTCTGAAATGGAATCCGGTGCTACGATACTGTGCATCGCCGAAAGCGAAATTATGACACAGGGTTCGAGGTAAATCTTATTTTGTTTTACTCTGAATGAAGATGCTTTTCTGTAATTAGAATGGAATTCAATAAACGTAGCCCAACATATATCTATTTGAAAACATGTTTTCCATTAATTGTTAACATTATTCAGAAATTTATTTGAAATCAAAATTTCAGAGAAAACTACCTCTACGTCTTTGACTGTCTGTTCCTATTGCTGGGTGAAGGTAACCTCACCGAGAATGACGTCATGTTTGCAAGGCAAGCCAAGGATTCTCGAACCCCATGCGCTTTCATCAGATCGAAATCTGACATTTTGGTCA
Organism: Plectus sambesii; assembly: GCA_002796945.1. Taxonomy (NCBI): domain Eukaryota; kingdom Metazoa; phylum Nematoda; class Chromadorea; order Plectida; family Plectidae; genus Plectus; species Plectus sambesii. The sequence goes on from NIUQ01000270.1 coordinate 3,273, forward strand.
AACGTAGTTTTGAAGACCCTATGACAGCAGAATTCGACACAATGCAGGAAACTGCACAACACATTTACGATCAAGGTACAGTGGTTTTTGGAAGAACCGCTCCTTTCTTCCGACATAATTGCGATTGAGCAGGAGTCGCTTAGTTTTTTGGAGAGGGAGGCTTTCGGAAAAACTCAGTAATTTTAATATAAGTGCTGATGAGTCCAGAAGTAAATGTTTGTTTATCCAACTCTCGAAGTTACCTGTATTGATGGATGTTACTGTCGCACTCTGTAAAGACGCATTTACAACGACTCAGCAATAGAGTAGTAGTGTTGTGAATAATATTCTGTTATTAATTGTCTCCTCTGTTTCATGGTTTATTCTATCCGGTACAGTTAAAGAGGAAACAACTACATAATACGGTGGTTCATAGTGAGAGTGAGACAGCTAGGGTGAGCCGACTGTCTCCCCCAAGGCTGTTACAAGCGAGTGCTCCTTTGGGCGAAACGATAGCTCGCCTCAAGGAGATCGGTATTGGGTTTTGCATGCTCCAAAGGTAATTGCGTCTGACCGCAATTAATCGCTAGCTTTTGATGTGTCGCCTGACGGCGTCACAGACTCAAAGCGGTTTAGCCTTTGCTCCGCTATCTATCCTTAATGACGAATCAATCGCGATTTCGCGACAAGTAGAGCAGTTGAAGAAGCGCGCAAGTTTACTCTGCTGAGGAGCGTAGTCAAGACTGGTTCGAGGGGGTCCAATTTTTGGAGGGGTGTTTAATTTTTATAGATGGTGTCTTTGCGGTAAAATAATGAGGGGCCCTTCTTTCTTTTTTCTGGACGTCGTTTAGAAGTGTTTAATTTCCTGGAGAGCCAGTCTTAAGACTCTCAAAAAACCTTAGTTACAATACTAGCTCGACTGTTCAATTGTTCTTCTGGTTTAGCGATGTATCGCCATATGCTCTGTTACTTTTGCATTTTAATTGTGCTTTACTTCTAACACAAGAGAGGAGATACCGTTATGTGCAGGTAGGAATAAATGTTGCCGCTGACAATAAATTTATTCAAGTAAAGAATTCGTGGCGTGACAGTTTGATATTAAATTTTAAAGTAACAGATTCTGGTCGAAGGAATTCGGCATCTGTGCAAGATATCAGTAACAACGTGCATTTATAATTTTTTCATGAGATTATTATTGGCAATTTGATCGTCAGTTGCTGCAAGTATATTTCTGCATGAAGTTCATAACTGGCGTCTGCGTGCCTGAGATGAGCCTTTACTAAGAGTAGAGCGAATGTTCGAGACCACCAATACTGATCGTTACAAGCGATTTATTGGAATTAAATGATGTAGTTTTCTATGATTTCTGCCTCACTGTTTATTTTTCAGTGAAAGAGAACCACCGCAAGTCGTGCCCACCCGATTTGCAAGATGTTCCATATTTTTTGGTCAGCAGCGACACAATCTTAATGATTTTCAACGCAACAATCATTCCAGAAGAGGATTCGTGGCGCGCTGGATTTGATGAAGTGAACCTGATGGAGTTCATAGGCAGCTGTGCTAGACCATGTCACCAAGAATTGAATGAGAATGTGTTTTCCATGCTTTGGAGCAAAGTCCTGAGCATTTTCTCGTAACTTAAGGCCCTGTAAAGATTTGATAGAGGAGTTTTTGGTTGACGGTTTGCTTAAGGCAATGCTTCTGGTATAAAAAGGTATTAATCTGCTATGGATATTGGGAACATGGGCGCTTTGGTGATGGCATTCAAGTACTCCTCCTTCTGTCCATGCTCTCTACGCCTGTCAACAGGTCAGTAGTGATCTGTTGATAAAATCCAGTAAACGGAAAATGAAAATGCGGTACGTAGGTTGCTTTGAGTTCATTGAAAATTGTATATGTTAATTCGTTCATAGCAACTTATTTCCACGTTAGTAATGAGATAATGTACCTACGGAATAAAAAATGAATCTTATTCCAGAAGCAATTAAAGAATGAATAGCAAGAACGTCATTCGTTCGCAGAGGACTTAGATAAAGACAAGCAAAAGGTTGAAATAAAAATAACATTTCGCGACGTGATGGAAACGAGTTAATTGTACCTTTTAATTGACGTTTTGTCTGCTTCGTTATACGAACGAGCGGAGTACCAGGAAAGTAATAACGGAACTGTAGGACGAAAAGCATAATTTAGTACTGCGGGGAAGGCTAATAGTATTATTGAACCGAGGGCACCACGACCTCGCAAACGAGATTTCTTTGCAGTCAGGGGCCAAAAACCGTTGCATAATTAAATATACTCCTCTGTAGAGAAATCTGTCGTCTTCTTCCCCGTAGCATTCCGTATATGAAAAGTAGCGGTAAAAGGTCGATAAAGCATCACCTGAATATTTACCTCGTTTCTCATCATCACTTCTTCCCTTCTTCGGTGTATATTTTACTAAGAAGCGCACGATTTGTGAGAGGAAGGAGATTACTGTCAAGTGGCTCTTGGTCGCGCTGTCGATGAGCCCTAGACGGCAGTTAAAGAGCGGCGCATCGCTGCTGGCGCCCGCTTCGCTGCTATTGGAACGTCTCTCTTGGTTGCTCTCAAGATACTTCCGCAGCCGCTAGCCGAAGTGCTTTCGACACCGGTTTTTTTCTCTGCTTCTTTTCTCTGTGAATCATCAAATGAAACTGAGCACTATGAGAACCTTCTGCGTAATTTGCTCGTTCGCCTCGGCTCTGGCAATCCCGATCCTCTTCTCCTTCCCAGCACGGGTTTCATAAAATTGTTTAAATAGTCATTACGGAAAGTGCGGTGATGGTCAGTTGTGAAATATGCTTGAAAATTCGTCACGCGCACAGCCCAGCTGACCTATCGTTGCACTTCTGACAATCGTAATGGCATTATGAAATAGTGTCTTGGATGGAGAAGGGGAGGTGTGATTGTAAGAGGATTGAACGGCTCGACTAAAACAATGGCTTCCTTTTGACGATTATTCTTGGGGCCCATGAATGTATCAGCAGTGAAAGCAACGAGTAGACAACTTATTGCTGCCCTGGATTTTACGCAGCAATTAAAAGAGGGTAAATAATAGCATAAACTTTTGAAAGCTTTAGTATGTCATATCGCCAAGACATTTCTGTTACTCGAACATGAATGATAAATTACGTTACTTTTTTGATACACTGCAAACAAAACTGCGGTTCTTTAACAGAAACACTAAATTGATTAGGGGATACAAAGTATAGATGCGTCGCGGTCCAGCACTCGGTCCAAGCTGCGGTTCGGTCCCGTCGACCTTATTTGCAGTTTTTCAAAATTGTCTTTTAGACTATGAAAGGGTTGCATAAAAGGTCTTGGAATCAATTGAAAAAAACTTATTATGATGAAACTTATGACACGCATGTTGTATCGCAAGCCTGGACCGGACCGTGTGGACCGCAGCGAGCATAGGTCGGTCCGGTCCAGGCTTGCAATACAAAATGCGTGTCATAAGTTTCATCATAATAAGTTTTTTTCAATTGATTCCAAGACCTTTTATGCAACCCTTTCATAGTCTAAAAAATAATTTTGAAAAACTGCAAATAAGGTCGACGGGACCGAACCGCAGCTTGGACCGAGTGCTGGACCCCGACGCATCTGTAATACAAAGATAGAAAGAAAGAAGCAAATTTATACTTTGTATATATGATTCGTGTCTTCAAGGGATGTAAAGAAGTAGAAGGAAAAAAGTTTATGAATTAATTCTGACTGCATTGAAGAAAATTTTCTTTACAGTTCGATCCCATCGTTAAACGACACACATTTGCAAATATCGTTAAATGGATATGCAGGGTATTCATTCATTACTTCTGTACTTCATATGAAGATAATAATTGAGTAGCGTTTCCGCGATTGATTTTTCATCTTACGATTATCAATGTTTAAGACGGAAATTTATTCAAGTTGATATAGAAAGCAAATAATATTGCAGACACGCGAGTAAGCCCACATTTCTTAATACCAATCAACTGGAAATAATGGAAAGAATATCAATACGCGGACGTAGTGAACTAATCGTGATTGATTCTGCGTCCAATCGTATCCAGAGCGGTACAATAGCGAAATTTCCATCCAAGGAGGCTGCTTACTTCAGCTTGGCGCAGATATAAAGCATGATGATTACTTGCTGGCATTGTTACCTGAGCGTCTTTGGTTTATTGCTTTCTTATAGATAACATGTGCATACAAGTGAGCGCTTACATACACGCTAAATGTCACGATAAGCAGTTTGTGCGTGTGTGTATGTGTTATCTATTGCACAAAAACGACGCATAGTGCCCTCCAGGTTTTATCACGCTGCTAACTTTGCTGATGTTAACATTCATTAGAACTGTTGGTAATTCAAACAGAAGCCTCCGATATCATCTTTCATAACTTCAACCTTTTAACATCCTGTTTTAAATGGCATCGAATCAGATGCCTCAACATGCTTCAGCCTCCAATGCTCAAGAAAATAAGCAAGATAACTCCAGTAAAAAAAGAAGAGAAGATTGCCTCATTACAGAGGAAACGTCAGAAATAAGCGCTCAGAATTCAGAAGAAAAAGCGTTGAACAACAGCCACGAGAGTTATGATTTTAGAGACGATTTATTGAATAGAAAATGTCTCACAAGTTGCCTTCCGTTTCTTTACGAAGATATGACCGTCGAAGAAGTGGTTGTTCGTCTTCAAGCAGATAACATTTTAACTCCATACCAAGCCAATTTAATATGCGTAAGTTTTTAAGAAACGAAGTTTTTTAATGGTTAATTACTTTAGGCAGAAAAGACTCCATTTGAGAAAAACCAGAAATTGATCGATTTTGTTCAGAAACGTGGCCCAAAAGCATTCAGTTGTTTCATGAAAAGTTTGACAGAAACGGGACAGCAATATATATTTGAGAAACTTATCGAAGAAAGAAAAACAATTGCTAGGCGTGAATACCTAAGGTAAGCATCAACCGTGAGCGCTTCATTTATGATATTAGTGGTTATGAAAGAGGAAGACAGATGTAATTTGAATTTTAAAGACGAGTTTTACTTAGAGAGTAAAAAGATACTGATCATTAATTTAGGACGCTCACTTCTTTTCTTCTTTTTCCTTTCATGTTTTCCTCTACTTATAAAGGCCGAATGTTTATAACGGTATTTCGTTTATAACAATCATGTCTGGCCGGTTCCGAATATTCAGTCTGTGTTTTGTACAAGACGAAATTCACTTGTATTAGTCAAAATTTGATCGCTTGGTCCCAGTGCGTATCTTTCCTTACAATGAATATCATTTTGGCGACATTCAGGTGCCGCCTGTATACTGTATCGGTCCTGAACCAATGTAGCTTGTACATTTTAATATGAAATGTAGTGCCGATTTGACGATATTTCAAAAATTAGACTCAGTTTGGCATTATACACATAGCATAAGCAGTTTGCGCTTGTGCTAGGATCAACTTATTTCATGCTCGTACTAGCTCGTGCTTATTGAAACCCGTAAAGTTGACTCTATTGCTTTGTCATGCGAACACATATCTCGTCTCAATTAGGGTTCGATTTGAGTACGTATCACGGCTATACATGTGCATTATTTTTTTTAGCTGATATTCAAACGTAGGCGTGGCTGGGTAGCAAACATAGGCTATACTGTACAAGTGCTGTTTCATAGATACTGTATATAACAGGATTGTCAAAAATGCAAAGTACTGCTTGCCTAAGTCCATCTTTATAGTACATTGTCGATGTGGTCAACTAAAATAAAGACGTCTGCTACACAGAAAGCTAACCTCGAGTCCCTCATCACGAAAGAAGAACTGGAACAATTGAAAGACATACGAGTGAAAAAAATTCCTGAAGAAATAGGTCAAATTGGTAAAGGTGCTTATGGAAAGGTTTTGCTCTTTAAATTTGATGATGGAAGCATTCGTGCCGGTAAAAAGCCAAAAATCAAATTAGATAATAAGTCACCAGAGGAAGAAAGTCAGCTAAAAAGGGTAAGTAGCTGATTGCACTTTTGTCAATTACAAAGCAGATTTAAAGACTACATTTGGGCAACAGGACCCTCCTTGAGCATATTTTTAACATAGCAATAGTCATGATAACGAACCATAATTTTTAGTACTTAAGCTACGCTCTTGGCGAAATTAAAATACTACATCAACTTGACCATGAAAGAATTATCAGCTTTTATGGATTTTACTTGGATCAAAGAAAAATGATTATTTTTATGGAAGCCATGAAAGGATCTGTGAAAGATGAAATTAATGAACAAGGATGTTTATCAGAAATGAAAGCAATGAATTACTTTATCCAAACTGCTGAAGGTCTAGTATACTTGCACAGCAGAAGACCAACAGCAGTCGTTCATCGCGACATAAAATGTAATGCATTTTATTTTTATGTAAATCTGCGATATCCAGTTTTAATAAATGATAAAAGAGCAGTCAATTAAGGAAGTATTATGAAAGAATGTTTCGATCGTTTGAATATCTGAAGAATCAATTATAAGCAGATACGTAAACTTTTCAGGCGAAAACTTGCTGCTCACTACAGAAGACAACGTAAAGTTAGCAGATTTTGGATTAGCTATCAATCTTGTCATAGATAATGGGTCGAAAACAAATTTATCAACTGCTCCAAAGTCATTTGTGGGAACTCACCTTTTCCATGCGCCAGAAATATTACAAACAGTGAATAAACCAGAAGCATATGGCAGAAAGTCAGACATCTGGTTAGTGTCTCTGACAAGTTTTTTTGTCACACAGCACATACAAAATGCAATGCTTTCAGGTCCTTGGCATGCACATTAGTTCAAATGCTCAGTGGTGAACCGCCTTACAGAAATGTAAGTCTTATTGAGCTAATTCAACGTTCATCAACAATGTCACAAAATCCCTTAAAATATTCTGGCGATATATTATTACCAGCAGCAAGTAATGAGATAAAGAAATTACTTGATTCTATGTTCACTGCTGACTACAAATTGCGCCCAAGTGCTGAAGAGGTTCTCGCTCTTGCGCATGACGTCGTAAGAGCTTTTCAAAGTGATCACAACATTGGAAGCAAGCAGCTGGAAGACAGTGAACGGCATTCGTTACACTCACTAAGTAATGAACTTCAAAAAATAACCATGAATGGTCAACAAACAGTAACCACAATGGCTGAAACAGCAGATGTTGAAACGGTTCACAATGTCAGAAATTTAATACACTTTTCTGAGACAACTCGCAAAGAAGGTGGACATAAAAAGAACTTGTGCGGCAATTCCAAAGCGAAAGAAGATTCCAGTTCATGCAGATATGAAGCAGAACAAGGAAATGTAGACGCCCAACTTAAGCTGGACAATGCCTTAAATAATGGGCAAATTGTTAACCCGTCGTATGAAAAAATTGTAAAAGAGCATACAACATCAGCAAAGCAAGGAAATGCAGAGGCCCAGCTAGGGCTGGGCGATGCCTCAAATACTGAGCAAGCTGTTAACCCATCCCATGATAACATTGCAAAAGACTATACGAAATCAGCAGAACAAGAAAATGCAGATGAATTATTCATGTTAAGCTTAAAAATTATAATTGATGGAGGCGTGTCTCAATCATATGAGGAAGCTGTCAAATGCTACAGAAAATCAGCAGAACAAGGAAATGCATATGCGCAATATAACCTGGGAAATATGTATAAAAATGGTAAAGGGGTGCCTCAGTCAGATGTAGAAGCTGTGAAATGGTACACAAAATCAGCAGAGCAAGGAGATGCAGATGCGCAATCAGCTCTAGGAAATATGTATGATAGTGGAAAAGGCGTGCCTCAATCAGATGGAGAAGCTGTGAAATGGTACACAAAATCCGCAGAACAAGGAAATGCAGCTGGACAGTATAACCTTGGACATATGTATCGTTATGGACGAGGTGTGCCTGAATCTTATGAAGAAGCTATTAAATGGTACACAAAATCAGCAGAACAAGGCAATGCAGATGGACAATTTAACCTTGGATTGATGTATGCAAGTGGACGAGGGGTGCCTCAATCAGATGAAGAAGCTGTCAAATGGAGCTCAAAATCAGCAGAACAAGGAAATGGAAAGGCGATACTCATGCTGGGAGTGATGTTTATGACTGGGCAAGATGTTCCTATTATAAATGAAGGAGCTGTCAAATCGTACAGGAAATCAGCAGAACAAGGAGATGCTGATGGGCAGTATAACCTTGGATGGATGTATGAGACGGGACGAGGTGTGCCTGAATCTTATAAAGAGGCTGTTAAATGGTACACAAAATCAGCAGAACAAGGAAATGCAAAGGCTCAAAATAAGCTTAGCGAGGCCTATTATTTTGGCTCAGGCGTTACCCAGTCATATGAAGAAGCTCTTAAATGGTGCAAAAAATCAGCAGAACAAGGATATGCAGAGGCTCAAAATAAGCTTGGTGATGCCTATTATCGTGGCATAGTCGTTATGCAGTCTGATGAAGAAGCTATCAAATGGTTCAGAAAGTCGGCAAAACAAGGAAATGCAGATGCGCAAGCTAATCTTGAGGCAATGACCAAGAAAGGGCAATGCATTATTAGCTAGTTTAGGCGGTTGACATTACTGAAGCTTCAACGGTTCTAGTATAAATAACATATTCAAAATACAAGGTGTTCAAAGGTATTCTGTCGATTTATATTTTGAATAACTCGGCCCAAAATTATCCAGTCGGGCTGATTCAAAGTGTACTGGACTTGTCTTGAAATGAGAATTTTTTTGGCAGAAAAACATTGTTGACCTTAAATTAAGCAGGTACCCCTTAATTTTAGGGGTACCCTAACACCTAGAAATTACTAAAATTGTCCTTTGGAGATAGCTTTGAACTTTGAATGACATAAATTAAAATAGTGAAAAAAATACCCCTAAAATTAGAGGGTATCTGCTTAATTTTGGGTCAAAAGTTTTTTATTCCAAAAATTTTCTCATCTCAAGACGAGTCGAATGCACTTTGAATCAGCCCGATTGGATAATTTTGGGCCGAGTTATTCAAAAAACAAATCGGCTGGTTATCTTTGAACACTCTGTATAACAAGTTGCATTGTTCAAATAAGGTTTTTTTGGTGTATTCTACGAGAACAATTGAGTGGAGTCGTCGGCAGGTGGGGCGATTTGTAAAGGGAATTACAAAGCGAATAGCGCGATCGATATTGTGAGAGGAAGGAGGTTATTGTCAAGTGGCTCTTGGACGTGCTGTCGATGAGCCAGCTCTAGGCGGCTGTTGAAGAGCGGTGCGTCGCTGGTGCCCGCTTCGCTGCTATTGGAACGGTACTCTTGGCTGCTCCTTGCATTCTTACGTCGCCGTTGGCCTGAGTGCTTTCGTCATCGATTTTTTCTCTGATTCTTTTCACTGTGAATCATCAAATGAAACTGAGCACTATGAGAACCTTCTGCGTAATTTGCTCGTTCGCCTCGGCTCTGGCAATCCCGATCCTCTTCTCCTTCCCAGCACGGGTTTCATAAAATTGTTTAAATAGTCATTACGGAAAGTGCGGTGATGGTCAGTTGTGAAATATGCTTGAAAATTCGTCACGCACACGTCACAAGTGACCTATCGTTGCACTTTTCGCAATTAAAATGGTTTTATGAAATAAGGTCTGGGATGGAGGAGGGGAGGTGAGGTTGCGAGAGGACTGAACGGCTCAACCGAAACAATGGCTTCCTTTCGAGTTTTAATCTTGGCGCCTATCAGTGTAAGCAACGAGTAGACATCCATCACCATCATAATCTCCACCGGCGCCGTGGATTTCAGAGTCACAGAAGATTAGCTGGGTACCTCTTTGCTGTTCTGTATTTACGCAGCAATACAAAAAGGGTAAATAATAGCATACAACTGTTCAAAGCTTCAGTGTACCATATTGGTAAGACATTTCTGTTACTCGACCATGAATAATAAATTATTTAATTTTTTTGATACGCCTCAAACAAAACTGCGGTCCTCTAACAGAAACATTAAACTGATTATGGGAACATAAAGAGGGAAAAAAGCTGATTAACAACTTGGATATACAATTCGTATCTAAAGGGATGAAAAGAAATAGAATACGAAAAAACTATGAATTGATGCTGTCTGCCGCGAAGACAGATTTCTTCAGATTTCTATGCCATCGCTCAATGCCACATATTTGAATGTGTAACTTAGTTAGCGTAACCGAAGGGTGACCATTGTTTGGTTCTCTTTTCATATTCAGGTGAAATTCAAGTAAATCTCTTCGATTTCGTGATCATCCTACGATATCGTCAATGTTTCAGTCAGCATTTTTTTTCTGTTAACAACACAATAGAAAATATTTCAAACACGCTCACAAATTAATGCTTTCAAATATCATTAAATTGGAAACGATTGAAGAAAGCGAATTTGAGATCGCAGTGAATCAATCCTGACTGTTTCTGCGCTCATTCGAATGCAAGTCACTGTAATAGCGAGATTTTTTTATCCTAGAAGACAGTTTATTTCAACTTGGCGCAAACATAGTACATGGTGCTTGCTTATTGAGATAGTTGCCTCAGTATCTTTGTTCATCCGTCTCTTACTGATAACAGACGCGAGAAAGTTAACACACGTATACTCACTAAATGTGTGTGATTAGATACATAACGACGACACGCAGTGCCTTAATATCACGCCGCAAACTGTGCTAGTGTTAATTTTCCTGAATCGTTTGTGATTCAACCAGAAGCCTTCAATATAGTCTTTAATAATTCAAAATTTAACATCCTTTGGGAAATGGCATCAAGTCGAATGACTCAACGTGCTTTACAGTCCAATGCTCAACCAATACCGTCAGAGGACTCGCCCAAAGATAGAGATTACAAGTAAGAAGTAGTCACTAATTATTGAGAATATACTTCCTGTTCATAAATATTCGCTTCATTAGTAACTTCATAATTTGTAAGAATAATTGAAGGTTGGCAGTTACCCCAAATACTTTACTACTACGTAAACGGTAGTACAGCGCTGCTTTATTACTCGTCTCTAGTTGCCAAAATATGCCCATAATAACGTGAATGACCTCTAAAAGCAAACCTCTGAAGCATAGAAACACACTTAAGACATAATGGAATTCGTCATATATATAGATGAATAAGCACAGTTTAATTGCGCTCGCTACACTCTCTTAAACAAATATGTTTTGCACAGTGCGATGAAGCAGTAATATTACGCATAGAAAATGATGATGGCGTGCAAAGAGTGGCAGTCACTCGCATGAAAGTTTTTAGATATTACCGACTTTACTTTGGCGACTTATTATTTGATTACTGAAAGAGACTGGGTGTACTTATGTACATATTTTTCAGAGACGTCTTTAATAACCAAAATAACCAGGGCAACATGGTGGGCGGCCCAATCCATGGAGGATTCGTCAATCTAGGAAACTATTACGCTAATCCACACGAAACTCGGTAAGAACAAAATCGAACGCTTACGTATTCAGAAAGTAGCACCATATGTGTGGTCTGACGGAAAAGAAAATCAGTTACATTTATTCAGCTAATAAGTGTTGTTAACGTAGTCATTAAAATGGTTTTGCATGCAATAAAAATAGGGATTTCGTGATATGCACGATGAAACTGTCAACTTAAATATTTCTTATGAAAATATGACCTCAAACAGCGTTAGTGTATAACAGTATTACTAAATATTTTTGGTGGTAAATGTATGTCAACTGTGTGAAGGATATGCGTTGTTTTCCTAAGCTTGCCAATCACCACTTGTTTATTGATAGCGAACTGTTGAAGATATACACTCATTCATACAGATTGTATAAATGAAAATAAATGGAAACATCTTATCTGGTGTCTCGTTAAAAAATTTATTGATTAAGTCGAATGATATTTAGCCAAGCTTCATCTGCTTCACCAGCTGCACCAACTCCTGAAGAACTGAAAAAAATGTTAGAAACGTAAGTATTGCGTTCTTCAAAGTTAAAAAGCTACTATAGTTCTCTTCCATTATGCTTATAACTCTTTTGAAGCTTTTATTACTTTTTCTCACGTTTTCAGACAAATTGTCCAATATGAAACATCAAATGCAGGAAAAATTAGATTTCTTCATATCTGAAGTATTTTAAAACATGCTTGCTTTATGCTGTCGATGATATATTTTAAGCTGTTTTTCGCTGCTTAATTAGGTAATTAACAGGCAATGGGTGTCAAAGTTTGAGAAATTTTTGTATTTCAGTTGATTGCCTGATCACTTTAATCCTGTGAACGAAACGAGTTTCAACTCTCAGATCGAATAAACCTATAATATGCTATTAACACTCTTATAATTTATAAAATTCTTTATGATGAGAGAAAAATGACAGCAGTTTAAAATGAACCGTAGTTGCGAAGGGCACGTCGCGGACTCTCAAAATTTTAGATGTTAGATTTTTTCATAATTTTTTGCGTTTTTTTCATTTAGTTTAATTGCATATAATTCCATGAAAACGCAGCCGATTTGTACGTGCTTTTTCATTTGAAAGAGCAGCTTCTAACGTAGATTTAATTTTTTAAACCTTTAAAATTGGTCCACTTTTCGTCATTTTATGTTAGAGGGTCGACAGGTCGCTCTTCAGTGTTTGATAAGAAAACGTTCAATGACAAGTAACTCCGGTAATATGCAACCAAATTCAATGCGGTTTGCTGCATCTGTAGAGCTCTATTTAACTTAGATTTTCCCTTTTTAATCACAAAAATCCGACCCGAATAACTCATTTTACAAACTTTCTAAGGATATATACAATTTTCGCTTTTTTCGCGTTTCTCGCACATTCATCGCACATTAGGTCCGTTTGCAATAACAATAAGCGAGAAACGCACTGACATGTGAAAATTGTGCCTTTCCGTAGAAAGTTCGTAAAATGAGTTATTCTGATCGGAATCTTATGATTAAAAAAGAATATCTCAGTTAATGATTGCTCTAGAGGACGCAATAAAACGCATTGAATTTGGTTGCGAATTATCAGAGTTATTTGTCATCAAACGTCTTCATGTAACATCGAGATCACTCGGAAAAGTGGTCCTTTAAAATTTGTTATATCTCTGCGTTAAATGAACAGAATTTCGTCAAACTTTGTACACTCATCTAACATGAACTCTAGTATATATACCGTATTTACGGAATTAGTAGCACACGTTAAAATAGTAGCACACGCGGAAATAGTAGCACAGGGTAGAGGTTGAATGAAACAATAGTAGCACATGTGCCACTATTTTTCACGTATTGACTGGGGTCAGGACTATATCAGAGATGATGACGATGTTAGTGATTGCGATTCGGTGGTCTTTTAGCAAATGGGAACTGAAATGTTCTAAAATGTTGCTATTTTGTTCATTAAAGTACTACTTTCCACGTCCTAGTGATGATGAAATATGTTGAGGAGGAGGTTGAACTAGTAGTGGTACACGGTATAGAGAGGGTTGAAATAATAGTGGCACACGCGGAAATAGTAGCACAGTGTAGAGAGGGATCGAAACAATAGTAGCACTGTGCTACTATTTCCGTAAATACGGTATGTACCAAACTTCAGCCAAATCGCTTCAGTTGCTGTAAAAGTAATCAAAAAACAAATCGTGGCTAATAAAAAAACATCCTGTACATGTAAAAGAAGTCGTATAACCCGCTTGAAGTTCAAGATGCTTCATATTACCAACTGCACACACCGTATTTCATCCGTTAAAACTGTGAACGATTTTTATTTCTACGAAAGTTTGAGAGGGCTGTTTATTGGAAAGAAAACAATTATTAACAAACAATGTCACCAGCAGAGATGGCAAAAGAGGCAGTTGCATGACAGTAGTACAACACCCCCACACACACCCATGAGATATGTCGTTCCTTTGTCCCCCTTCACCGGCTATCTCTAATAGACAGTGAATCTCAAAAAGAGATAATATAGGGCATGCAAAAGCTCCAGACACCTGAGTGTATTTCAGGCAAACTGTTCAGATTCTAGCAATATACGATACTAAGCGCGATTTAAACTTCACTATGGGCACTATTAATTTAAGGCTGAGGGTAGAATCCAATTATTGAAAATTCTAGCACAAAATGAGCATTTGGCATAGGAGAATCTTTGAATAATGAAACTGAGCAAAAGCATCTCGTTTTTTCCGCGAAAGCTTCTACAGTTCGTTGGTAATACGAAAATCCGCCCACAGACTTATGACACAGGACGCTCTCGCACTTGTGTTGCATAGCAACAGAAGATCAGTTGCCATGCAACACGCTACATTTAATGATCAGGTTTTATGGATTAATCATCCAAATTCGGTTCTTATTCAGGTTCTCATGATACCCCAAAATTGTACTATATAGAATATGTGTACCCGGTACTAACGACACCGAACCGGAACCGGAACCTTTAATTAATTATTCGCGCTCCTCACATAAATAGTCACAATGATACATATAATAGTTAAAATAGGTTAGAGCCCCTAATTCTGTAGGTAGAATTTAATGCAGACGAATGTATAGCTATTTTTGAGGCTTCGATTTATACCGCTGGCATGACAGACAAGCTATATTTCTAGAGAAAGATGCTCCCGATAAGTTAGATGAGCATCAGTGGCGGAATATCACGGCACGTATAAATGTGCATTGGCACAATTTATTGCAAAGTTCGCTATTTGAACGCAAAACTCAATTGATCGACAAGAACCCAAGTTTATGCGCATTTTGCTTGAAATAGACTCAGGTGTCTGGGGCGTCTGCGTGCCCTATAAAACCACTTCCCCGCTGATTTTTTAGGAAAACTAAAGACACTTAATTTCTTAACATTATGATATGGTGCAATGATTTTCAGCATTCAGAGTTCATTGCGAAGGATATATTCGAAAAGCTATCGGAGTGTAATCCAATTCTCAGCGCCATTTTTCTTTGATATCGAAGACAAATGGGTTAATTTGACGCTCAAACTAGAAAATAAATCAACAGAAGATTACGCCACTTTGCTCAAAAAAGCATTTGCCAAAGCGGACATGTTGATTATTGAAGGAGATCCAGGTATAGGAAAATCTTCACTTATGCATCGACTTGCATATGAATGGTCGCAGTCTCGATTGATTGACTATGATCTTGTTTTATATATCGAACTTCGTAAAATACGAGAGGATAAGTTCAAAGACATAAAAGAGTTGATATCCCATTACATGAAAGGATATCTTGATGAGGAAGATTATGAAATATTTTGCAAATTTATAAATGACACAAAACTGCGCAAAAAGCGCAAGATCTTGGTGCTTCTGGATGGATATGATGAATCATCTTTAGAAAAACAATGTCAAGAGTTAAGCGATTACATTAATAGTACAATAAGCAAACCCTTGAGATTCCATGTTCTTATAACTTCACGAAAAGGATATTTGTCAAAGCTTCGCAACAAAGGACGCTTTATTTTCGCTGATATCATGGGATTTACGACCGAATCACAAAGGCAGGAGTACATATCAAAACATTTCAATGCAAAAAATGATACAGAATCATCACAAAGTACGGCAGCTGTAATTACTCTGTTACACAAAAACGCGAATTTGAAAAGGCTTTCAGAATCACCTTTAATGATGATCTTCATTTGCCTTGTATACAAGAAAATAGTTGATGGCACTGAGCTTGAACTCTATATGAACATCATTTGGTGGATGATAGATAGATATCAGAAACGTGATCCCGATCAAGATGTTCCCAGACTGTTAGGCTTTGAACATGATGAAAGTGACAAGTTTCGTATAATTCAAAATAATTATCAGCATTTTCCTCAACTGCACATGCTTGGGAAAATGGCCATGCAAGATATCTTTAAGTCGACGTTTACAGAAAAGGAATTAAAAAAGTTTCAGTTACAAGAAATAGTAAAAGTTGGATTGATGAGAAAAGAAGAAACAATGGACGATTCTTACCGCACAAAAACAGTGTATTCGTTTGTGCACAGAACTGTTCAAGAATTCATCATGGCACTTACTTTCTTCTTTTCTAACGAAGAGTCACCAGTAGATTTCGATTATTATGTTTTTTTCACAGCGACAAATAAAGGTTACGGGATTATACCAGCTAAAGTACAAACATATCTTGACATGCTCTACTCCAGTAATATAAAAATTAGTGAGTTAAAGAAAAAGCATTATTCCACATACATACAATTCTATAATGATACATATTCCAACAGATATCTACAACAAGATCAAAACGGCATCTCGATGATAAAACCGCAAAAAGAAATCATCGACTTATTCAGTGGAGAGTTAAATATACCTAAATCATCGGAAGAAGCCATCCAAATGCTTCATGACGAAGCTGAAAAAGGCGACGTATTTGCACAATTCACCATGGGACAAATGTATGATTATGGGATAATTACCACTAAATCTGATGAGGAAGCGGTCAAATGGTACAGGAAATCCGCAGAAAAGGGACTTGCACTTGCGCAATATTACCTTGGAGTAATGTATCAGAACGGGCAAGGCGTGCCTCGTTCAGATGAAGAAGCTGTGAAATGGTATAGAAAGTCAGCAGAACAAGGAAATGCAAATGCGCAATGTTGCCTTGGATTGATGCATGATAAGGGGCAAGGCGTGCCTCAATCAGATGAAGAAGCTACAAAATGGTACAGGAAAGCTGCAGAACAAGGAGATGCAAATGCGCAGTGTTGCCTGGGAGTGATGTATGCTAATGGACGAGGCGTGTCTCAATCAGATGAAGAAGCTGTAAAATGGTATTGGATATCAGCAGAACAAGGAAATGCTGTGGCGCAATTTAAACTCGGATGGATGTATGAAAATGGTAAAGGTGTGCCTCAATCAGATGAAGAAGCTATTAAATGGTACACAAAATCTGCAGAGCAAGGAGGTTCAGATGCGCAATATAACTTGGGATTGATGTATGAATATGGTATATGTGTGCCTCAATCGGATAAAGAAGCTGTTATATGGTACAGAAAGTCTGCAGAACAAGGAGATACAGATGCGCAATGTAGCCTTGGATTGATGTATGAAAATGGTAAAGGTGTGCCTCAATCAGATGAAGAAGCTGTAAAATGGTATTGGATATCAGCAGAACAAGGGTGCGCAAATGCGCAATGTAATCTTGGATTGATGTATGAAAATGGGCAAGGCGTGCCTCAATCAGATGAGGACGCTGTCGAATGGTACAGGAAAGCAGTAGAGCAAGGAAATGCAAATGCGCAATGTTATCTTGGATTGATGTATGAAAATGGTAAAGGTGTGCCTCAATCAGATGAAGAAGCTGTTATATGGTACAGAAAATCAGCAGAACAAGGAAATGGAAACGCGCAATTTAGCCTTGGATTGATGCATGATAAGGGGCAAGGCATGCCACAATCAGATGAAGAAGCTGTTATACGGTACAGAAAATCTGCTGAACAAGGGTTTGCAAATGCGCAAAATAATTTTGGATGGATGTATCAAACTGGGCGAGGCGTGCCTCAATCAGATGAAGAAGCTGTCAAATGGTACATAAAAGCAATAGAGCAAGGGAGCCCATATGCGCAAGAGAGTTTAGGGTGGATGTATGAACATGGACGAGGCGTGCCTCAATCATATGATGAAGCTGTCAAATGGTACAGAAAATCAGCAGAACAAGGAGATGCAAATGCGCAATGTAACCTGGGAAATATGTATCAGAGTGGTAAAGGTGTGCCTCAATCAGATGAAGAAGCTGTGAAATGGTACACAAAATCAGCAGACCAAGGATATGCCAAGGCACAATCTCAACTCAAAGAGATGTCCAAGAAAGGACTTGTTAGCTAATTAAGGCAATCGATAAGCTAACCCATCAACGTTAATTATACCTATGCTGTCTTGGAACGGCTGAGCATTTAATATTTGTAGCCTATTAAATATTAAAAAAGTAAATGATTGCAAATACGATCACTCTACGTAAAGCACCGAACGTCGTGCAATCTTCATAAAATGAATAGGCCGTGGAATAAGTGCAGGCAGTTTGTTTTAGAACGTGGTAGCAGGAGAAGGGAGCAATGTAGCCTGCCCTTACTGCGAAAGTAAACGGAATCATCAATTGCGGCGTCTTGATGCAGAAATGGCGGGATGACCAAGGAGAGGGTCTGTCTCCAAATCTCATAGCTAACTCTGTAGACTAGCACATCGCGCACCTATTTGCAACTGTGCCTAGTTAACAACCTTAGGCCCGAACAGAGGACCAGATAGAGAAAGCCAGTGAGATGAACCGAGTGAAGAGGCACAACAGATCAAATTTGCTAAATTCACTTACCCATAGTGCCATTGTGGTAGCTACCGGATTATTCGGTGAATTTGATGGCAGAGTAACTCTAGTGAGCATCAGAGCAGGTAACTTTGTGCCGACATCAACGGAAACAATCGTTCGCAGTAGTGGTATCATTCAGGGGAGGAAAGAGATAGTGGGTGGGTTTCACATCGCTTACTTTAGCCAAAGTCGGACTTAACGCAATGATAAAGGATAGGCCTAAAGTCCGACTTAAGCTAAAGTACGCGATGTGAAACCCACCCAGTGAGAGGGAAAATTGTCGCAGCACAGTACAATTGGGGCGAGACATTGCATAATGGCAATGGGAAAGTAAGAAAACAGCACAAACATGGGATCGAATGGCAAAAATGCCAAAGACATAGGAAAGTTAGACAGTAAGGAGCAGCGTGAGGGCTTATGCTGGCAATCGAAGAGTGCGCCTGCTTATATTATTATCCTACAGTACCTCACCATCCCGTCGAAATAGACGACTTACATGATAGTATTTCTACTATTTAACTTATAGCTTCTTGCCCCTAAACATTTCAATCTGATTCTTGTACCATTTAATAGACCATAAAAAGTGCTATAAAAGTGCCAAATTTCACATCAAATGGGTGCCCGCTAAAAAGTTACTACAGCAAGATTCCCGTCATAGGGTCAAAAAGAGGGCAAAAAATCAATTTTTGGTCGATAGCTTTTTTATTCTTCAGATTTCAAACCAAATAGGGTACCATCTGATAGTGCTTGGGGAGCACTATTTTGATGGCTTACGTTCGGCAAAAAAAGTGCCCGCTAGGGCGGCGCTCAGGTTGAAAAATATTTTAGGAATATTTTTCAGAAATGTGCACAGAAGCACAGAAATATGCTACAGCTCTGAAAATTCTTCCAGAACATCTCTAACATTCACTATGCATGTGGTTAAAATATCAAGGCGGTGCGGGACCGTCTTCATCTATACTTTTAACAAAATATTAATAGATCAGGTTTTTGAGACCAAAATCGGAATGATCATAACTCTGCAACCAAGTGACCAATCAAACAAACCTTGGCAAATTTAAACACAGCGTTTCCATCTCTATTATGCGGTATAGATTTTAGAAAATATTAGTACTCACCCGGAACAACTCGGTTGATTCCTCGGCGGATTCCCCCATTAATATTTGAAGGTGTAGTTAAGCAAGCCGCATCATTGCACCCCCGGTTCATTGCTCGACCCAGATCATTGCAGCTTTTTGCTAGTTACCAATTTTTTCCTTGTGTTTTGCACTTTATGCAAACCCGCATCATTGCACGACCCAGAACATTGCAGCTGTCAGCATACGATATGCATGTAAGTCGTAGGTCATGGGGATCGCAGGAATAAGATACACGGCAACACGGCGAGATGTCAATCATATTTCTTCATCGCAAAAAACAGATCTTTATTGCATGACGAAAAGTCAGTAAGCGCTCGAAGGGTAGGTTTCCTTCAAATTATGCCTACTAACAGTCAAATTTTGAATGCGCTGAATATTCTATGCGTTACAATGGAAATGAAGAGAAGAGAATTTGATTGGTTTTACATTATTGAAGAAGAAGTTTGACATAACTCAAGCAAAAAATAATCGAAAATTTTACAATTCGTTTCTTAACACTGTTTTTGTGCGTCTCAATCTGTTGACACCAGTGTTGTCTTAATACCAAATTTTTGACATAATACTATACCAATACAATTCCTTTGACAAAGAATTCAAATAATACTATACCGATATAATTCTTTGTGTCCAAAAATCAAATAATACTATACCATTACAATTCTTTGTGTTGGTATTGTCAAATAATACAATACAATACTATGGTATTATTTGCCAATACTTAAAAATACTATTATTAGAGTAGTGCTCAAAAAATACTTTGAATCAATATTTAACTTCTTCACAATTTTTATTATATAAAGTGGCCAAATGGTTGTGACTGAAAGAAATCAAAGAGTACTTCAGTATATCTATTTGAAAAAGCAGTTTTTTGTAAAAGAACGAAACACAAGGAGATTCGATTGTCTTTAACAAGGGTGCATTCGAAAGCTGAGACCTGGAAGATTTTTATGGCGCACATTTGAAAAATTTTCAGGAGTCCCCCTTTAGGTAGGTCCCCTATTTTTTGAAATTTCTTTGTTCTAACTGCAGATTGGTCCAATTGGTGCGATATTAGACTCATTTGAAAGCTCAAATTTTCAGAATTTTCATGAAATTAATGGTACTTTTAGTGACCACAGTTGGAGGCATGAAATTTTTGATCGCTGATAAAGTGGAAAAAGCTAACGGCGTGCGAAAACAAAATTATATTTCCTCTAAAACAGTTTAAAAACTTAAGCTTTCGAATGAGCTCAAGATTGCACCAATTGGATCAATCTGCGGTGAAAACGAACAACTTTCAAAAAATAGGAGGTCCCCCTAAGGGGAGCTCCTGAAAAATTACAAAATGTGCTGTAAAAATTTCCCAGGTCTCAGCTTTCGAATGCGCCCCTGTTGAGGGCAATCGGATCATCCTGTGCTGAGAATGGCCGATTTAAAATGTAGGAGAAAAACCTTGAACACCCTGTAGAGTCAAAAGCAAATTTTCATCGGCGTGGTCCTAAATATTTTAAATGACAGTAAAGCGAGGGAAGCAATAGGAAGGAGCTAATACACCGATACTCAGTATACACTGTTGCGTGCACAAGCCTGATAAATTTCAAAATATTCATTCCAAGACGTTATACCTTTGAATTAAAAAATAACAGAGACAACAAAAACGTAAGGAAAGTATTATTTAAAAGTATTTTTTAATAATTCTTTTCTAATACCAGATTTTCGCAATAATACTATACCGTTACAATTCTTTGTGTCAAAAAATCAAATAATACTATACCATTACAATTCTTTGTGTTGGTATTTTAAAAAATACCATTACAATACTATGGTATTTTAAAATACTACTGGTATTTTAATACTTTTCAAAGTATTAAGACAACACTGGTTGACACTAAAAGATTTTGATCGCTCAGCTGTTCAGTTTTTGCATATTTGCTTCCTAAAATTTGCTTGCATGTTGATTGGATTGTGCATTTATGACATGAAAAACTGATTGGAAATTCCCACCCATAAAAGCATATACATGTAAATGCATGTAAATGTTACGTCAACAATGTATAACGCTGATATTATCGCCGCGATGAGCAACAGAGACGGTGTTTATTTGTTGGTGATTCAGCGATGGTGTTTTTCTCTTTGCTTTTTGTGCAGGATAGACAGGTGCCGCAGTCCTTCTTTTAGTCAACTACACAAAACTACTGATTTGGAGGCAATGGCCTATAAGTTGAGATACACGATGCTGTTTCAACTACGGTTCTGTCGCCATATTCGGTGTAACAGCTATCGCGAATCGGACAAACTACTTCAATCTGCTTGCGCGGTTTTTCCTCTCCGTGTCTCCCTTTGCGTTCGTCTCGCAAACTTTTCAACTCATCGAGCGCGCACGCGTCCTACGCGTGTATAAAGCAAAGGTGCGTCACTGGCTTAGCGAGAGGGGCAAGCAATCTGTCAGACCACCGAGGATACAGCAAATGAGGTGTAATTAACTTAACATGAAGGCTTTATGCGCGCAGCAGAGGCAAAAAACACGTCAATTGACCGATCGGCACAAGCGGGGCTCAAAGAACGGCACGTGAACTCACACAGTCAAGTGAAAGCAACAGAAATAGCAGAGAGGTAGGGAGGCAATTAAAGCTCACTTATGCTAGCAAGCTTCACCTGGTTCATCGAAACATTCTGGACCTAAGCACAATACCTTACCATTCTTACTTAATTATCGCGAGTCTTACAGGCTTCGCGACACGGCAGTCTATTTGGCTCTCAAGGGTATTGAATGCGTCATTCCAGCTAAAAACGCTTTAATGCATAATCGTTTGACGTGACGGCTGACTATGCGCCCTTAATAAATATTTTAAATGTCACTTGACGCTAAGATAAAAGTCATTGGCTAAACTGGCTGTGTCCGAAATCATGGATCATCCTAAATGAAGATGATACCGATATTTACTTCGGTCCGAGCCTACGATTAGCGCGACGATTTTTAACACTGAAAACGCTGCAGGAATTAAATTTCTGACAGAGTCTGGGACCTGAGCGTTTATGAAATAAGGTTCAAAGAAAGAATTTCACAGTATCTCATTATGCTTTGAAAATGGTTCGTGTAAGGAGTTCAAAGAAGTAAATAGCAGAACATTTAGCAAACTGTGGAACTGAGTCGAAGAGTCTATCGATTTGTTGAGAAAAACATCAGGATAATAAAGATTTTCGCCTCAAACGAGACGCTTTTGCAATACAATAGTATTAGCGTTTCTTCAATATTCTCGCACGAACAGTTTCATCCAACTTTTCCTTTAATCTTATCAATATTTGAGCATACATTGTTCTATAATTGACTTTCAGCTGAAATCGCCATTTGACTACAGTAGAAGAAGATGACAAATGCTTCTGTATTTCCTGACCCTCATCCAGAGTCGGCACTGTGGATCGGACTCTGGTACGCCGTCGTCGCTTCCATTGGCATTCCGGCCAATTTGCTTATACTCGTGCTGTCCATGACGAAAAATGTGCGCGTTCACCCTGTCAATATCTGTATATTTAGCATCGCTGTTGCTGACATGATGCTTCTCGTTTCGGCCCTCTCGTCGACGCTTTGGGCGCTAACTTACGATATTAGGGTATGCAAAGTGGGGGGAGCTGGTATATACGTATTCATTGTTTTAAGCATGACTTTGCCATCGTGTCTGGCGCTATGTCGTCACGTTGGCCTTGTGCGAGAAGAGCAAGAGCTGCATCCAATGTTGAGAGCGTTGAAACAAAGAAAAGGAATTATTGCACTGAATGGAATATTCTGGATGTACGGCCTCTTGTACCCCCTTCCATTTATCTTGACCGATCGTATGGGATTAGATGCGTTGGGAATGTGTGGTGTAGTTGAAATCAATTCTGTTCTTCTATGGGGTTACTACTTGGTGGTCATCGGCGGCGTGTTGATTGGCGCATATATAACCACATTCATCTTTTACCGTAAACTCTCTACATGGGTAGAAACAAATAGCTCCATGATTACTGCTACACCTCAAACGAATGAGACTTTAGCCGTAACACGTAGCATAATGCGAATGATTCGATGGCTATTGTTCATACCGGTCGTCTTCTATTATCCAGTTTTAGTCGTAGAAATGGCTTTGCGCATTCACCCTAATCTTGTCAGTGTATCCACAGCGCGCATCTTTTTGATAACTGCTCCTTTACCCCATCTTATTGATCCATTTGTCACTCTTCTGTTTGTGAAATGCTATCGAACGACATTGACTGAATTTTTTAATGGAGGCCGTACGATTTTTAAGAGCTCCGTGCATCCCACTTTCAATATTTTTACAATCAAACCGCAGTAAAATGTGCCTAAATTGATGCATTAGTCTATTCAACGAGATTATTCCTTGCTACTATAAGCTTTACTGTTTCATACTCTTTGTTAATTCTCTTTACTTTCATTGACCCTCTAGAAGGCGACAGGTGTTCTGATTAAGAAAAAGCGTATTTTACAGTTATTAGGATGGTTTCTATTAAAATGATTTAATAATGAATATTGTTGATACATCTCAATATACGATTAAATGGTGAAAATGTGTCAGTGGTGGTGTTGAAGCCTTAAATGAACTTGTGTAATTTGCTTGATGGTGTTGTAATTGTCTTTTGACTAATGTGCTTAGCGTGATTTTACATTTTAAATAAAATTTTTATTAAAATTCGTTGGCTGTTTTCTCTCTATTCATGTTGCGCACCTTTGGAAATACATGTCAGGTTAAGTTAGTTTTTTTTCTCAAATATAGGGTAGTGGTCCACGAGGGTGCCCCGATTTCTTTTTTGTATAAATGCGTAATTTTTAACGAAATTTAACGAAATTTGGGCACATTCTAGAGACTTAATAGAAATCTTTTCCCTCCATATTTAAAAAAATTCCGATCAGTCAATCACAAGTTATATAGCTCTATGTGACCACCATTAGTTTAGGGTATACTGAAAGGCAGTAAACAAGTTTGGTTCCTGTAGTGGCCCTGGCATACGGTAGACATGTATCATAATGAGATTGATAACCGTTGCATTACTCATTGCCAGAAGCGGATTCCGCAATAGGGCGTAAACTAGATTATGGTGGAGTAAGTGATGAAAGCTTATGTGTCACCTTCAGTTTCAATAGTTATCACTGATTGAAACCTGTTACTGCTCCCTTATACGGTTTAGCTTAAAAGGAGATGTTACTAGACTAAAAGGGGGAGTGAACCGGAGTGTGACTTGTAGTATGAACAAGTGTGTACCTGCTGCTACCTCATCTTGTTATAACTGCTGCTGTGTAAAATAAATCTATACTGAAACCCTGCCCTCGTTAAATCCATACGGTATTCATCCTGACTACCGTATACGCAGCGCCTACAGTATCCACTACCCCCAAAACTCACGGCTAGGACAGCCTGAGTGCGAAGACAGCTAGACGCATCCCCTCCAGAATATCTGGTGCTCATCACCAAGCCATACCCCCTGTATCCAGTGATCTGAGGTTGAATAGGCCATTCAACCCCCACAATCACTACATTCCTTATAACTTTGCGAAAACGCAACTAATTTGAATGCGCTTTACTGCATCTGATAGAGCTACTTTTAACTTAGATTTTCTTTTTTAATCTTTAAATTTGATTCATTTTTCGTCATTTTATGCCTCTTTAAAGGAATGCGAAATTTTCGCATATGCTCACGGGCATGCCGTGTATGCTCGGACCGCCTTGATGGAAAAGCTGCTTAAAAAATGATGGCGGTCATATTGAGCTGTTTAACTTGTGACTGACTGACTGAAATTCATTGAAATTTGGGAGAATAAATTTCTGTTAAGTCTCTACAATGTGCTTAAGTTTCGTTCAACTTCATCAAAAATTACGCATTTTATAAAAAAAGAAATCGGGGCACCCTCGTGGACCACCCAGTACATTATATTGTACTGTATTATGTCATTGTGCTATTGCTATCCTAAACATATGTCGACGCGGGCCTCCTTGTCTGTTTCAGTCAAAACCGAATAAGTGCACATCGACTGGACACGAAAAATTGTTGCACTTATCCGGTTTCGACTGTACCTAATTCACGCTATAGCATCGAATTGCATGTCATATGCAAGCTTATGTTCATTGGTCTTAAACTTTTGCTCTCGCCCATTGCTAGCCGAACAGCTTAAAGTGATGCAATAATTACGATGCGCAATCAATCCAGTTGAAATTATATATCTTTTAAATCGTGTGAATGTGATCTTTAAGGCGACCTATAAATCATTCGGTGAGAAGCTTCCTGAAAGTTGCAGACAGCAATAAAGGGAAAATGTGTCGGCCGGTCTTAAACTTTTGATCGCCACTGTATGAATATGTAACTTATCTGGTGTGACTGAAGGGTGTCCATAGTTTGATATTCTTCTTTATATTGAGGTGAAATTCAAGTAAATCTTATTGATTTCATGGTCATCCTGCGATATCGTCTGTTTCAGTCAACATTTTATTCCAGTTGACAAATAAAACACAAAATTTTGCAAACACGCTTACAATTTAATGCTTCTAAATATCAGTCAACTGGAAATAATGAAAAGAATATGAATAAGAGATTGTAGAGTATCAATCGTGGATGTTTCTGCGTCCGCTCGAATGCCAAGGGATGCATTTGCGAGATTTTCTACCCAAGAAGACTGCTTATTTCAATTTGGCGCAGAAATAAAACATGGTGCTTGCTTGCTGAAATAGCTGCCTCAGCATATTTACCTCTGATATCAAACTGATAACACGCGCATGTAAGTGAGCGCTTCCAAACACTTTTTAAACGTGCGTGATCAGATATACAGCGACGACGCACAGTGCCGTGTTATATCACGCTGGAAGTTTTGCTGGTGTTAACTTTCATTAATATTGCTTGCGACTCAAACAGAAATCTCTAATATCATCGTCAGTAACTTCAAGTTTTTAACATCCCATAGGAGATGGCATCAAGTCGGATGCCTCAACATGATTTACCGTCCAATGCACAAGCAATACCGCAAGAGGACTCAAACAAACAAAGAGAAGATTACAAGTGAGTAGTTCCATCTAATCATTGAGAATATGATTCTTGTTCATAAATTTTTGGTTCATTAGTAACTTTATACTCCGTAAAAATAGTAGACGGTTAGCAGCTAGCTGAACTATTTTACTACTGCGTAAAAACTGATACAGTGCTCTGCAGTTTCTCATCTCTGCTTGCTCATATATACCCATAAAAGAGTATAGGACCACCAAAAGCAAATAGCTGAAGCATGGAATACACATATTTTAGGCAGAATCTAATTCGCCATATTAAAATATGCATAGGCACAGTTTGGTTGCGCTTGCAGCACTTTCTCAAAGAAATACGTTCCGTAGAGTGCAATAAAGCAGTAATACTGCGTAAACAAAATGACGATGGCGCGCAAGCGGTGTATGTCGCTCGCGTAAACGTTTTTGATTTTATCGACTTTATTAAGTTAACATTTTTTTGCTGAAAAAGGCTGATTATAATTTCGGACGAATTTTGCAGCAGCACCTATAACAACGAAAATAAGCAGGGCAGGATGGTGGGCGGTCCAGTCAATGGAGGAGTCGTCAATTTCGGAGACACCCATAATAACACTCGAAATACTCAGTAAGAAATGACAGCGGCAATTACGCATGCGTAAACTGGCACCACGACAGTACGCTGGCATATTGATAACCTTGTCACAATAATTCTGATAGTTATCTGCACATATACCGTATTTTCGGATATAATGGCACACGCGGAAATAGTGGCACACGCGGAAATAGTGGCACAGGGTAGCGGATGAACGAAACAATAGTGGCACAGGCGGAAATAGTGGCACATGTGCCACTATTTTTCGTAGAAATCGAAATCACGTGCCGATTTCTTCGTACTCGGCTGCATTACCGATAACCACGCCCCTATAGAATCAGTAGAATTTACCGGGTATTCGTTCGCTGCTTCTTCTACACTCTGAATTCTAGTTATCGTCGCAAATTTCATTAAAATTTCTCATAAAAAAGACCATTTTCTGTGTCTTAGTGATTGTGACATATGTTTTGCAGGAGGTTGAAATAATAGTGGCACACGCGGAAATAATGGCACACGCAGATATAGTGGCACAGGGTAGAGGGGGGTTGAAACAATAGTGGCACAGTGCCACTATTTCCGAAAATACGGTACTTACTAACTTTAGCATAACAGATAAGTAACTTGCCAAAAGTTACAGTTATCTGCTGGCAACTTTGTTATTTTTCCTAAAAATCAAACTAGCAGTTTATAGCAAAACTTCTTTTTGATCCATGTACATATGCTATCAAAATATGGTTGAGAGCTCACACTTTCAATATACCTAGTATTTGTTTCATGATAACATATCTAGACGACACAAAGTTTTGGTTAAACAATTTTCAGATGAAAAAGATCATCTGTATAATTATGATAGTTACTTCCTTTAAATGAAAGTCGAATCACAATCAGCCTGCCAGTTTCATTAAGTGAACGTTAGCTCATCTGTTATAAATAGTAAGCAAAACTTCAAAAAGGTAAAGGTATAAAACAATAGGATACTGAATTAGTCATAGGTCGATAGGTAGATTGAGTACCGTAGAGCAGTTATATTGCGTAAAAAGGTTTGAAGATGGTGCAAGCGGTGTCAATCGCTCGCGTAAGCGTATTTGAATTTTACCGACTTCACATAGCTACGATTCTTTAGCTGGAAAGAACTGGTCGTAGTTTTGAATAAATTTTGCAGGTACACTATTGGGGACCAGACTAACAGGATTGTGGTTGCTCCTGGCACTGAGAAAATCCATCAAGGAGACCAGCATTTTCATTTTCACAATGTTAGGTAAGAATAAGAACTGAACAAGCTCAAATTCATTTACTGATATCAATATTGATTGGAAGAAGTAACGGTTGGGTATGGCACTCTTTACGATGAGCCACAATGGTCTGGGGGAGACCGCTTACTGCCTAATCTGCCCGCAATATAGAATGTCCATACACAAACGAACAGATAGATAGACAAAAGGTGCCTTATTATATATGGCAATATTTTTGCAGTTCATGACTGAATACCTCAGTTATTAAAATTTTGATATATTATCTTCATCGATATCATTAACGCAGCTTGATATAATACAAGGATGGTTCAAATATGACCTGGAATCTTTGAGCTTATGTGCAGAAAAAAATTCTAGGTCATATTTGAAGCGCCCATTTAAGTTGCTGAGTATATTTACATAATCCACGCCTTTCTCACTGATAAATTCTCATTATTGTTCTAACTAAAATATTGCTCAACTTTTTCTATAAAAAACTTTTCATTGCGGAGCAAATGCGATAAGGAGAAACTGTAATCAAAATAACGGTAAAAAACTGATTCAGGCTACCTCCAAAGTATTGTTTGTCTGTGATATCAGTTTTGGTCTCGGCTCAAGTCGCAATGGTTCATACATATACTATGGTGATAAAAAGTCTGAGATCTCCTGTCGATATTAATATACGGTGGTTCAAGAAATTATAAACTCGCATTTTGTAGGAAGTGGAAGATAAAAAATTAATGTTGGGAGATAGACTCTTAGTTATTTTATAATATTAATTTATTATTCCACTTTCTACAAAATGCGAGTTTATAATTTAATTTCCGAATCCCCCTGTAAAAGAGCTGTCTCATTATAGGGACAGCTACATCGCCATAAACGCGCTCTGCTGCCTGCTTAAGTCTCTAATTACAGTGCACTGTCAATGTGGTCAACAAAGCTGTCGTCTGCTAAAAAGAAATTTAATCTCGAGTCCCTCATCAGGGAAGAAGAACTGGAACAACTAAAGGATATACGAGTGAAAAAAATTCCTGAAGAAATAGGTCAAATTGGTAAAGGAGCTTACGGAAAGGTTTTGCTCTTCAAATTTGAAGATGGAAGCATTCGTGCCGGTAAAAAGCCAAAAATCAACCTTGATAATAAGTCACCAGAAGAAGAAAGTCAGTTAAAAAGGGTAAGTAACTGATTGAATTTTTGTCAATTACAAAGCAGATTTAAAGACTACATTTGAGCAACACAACACTCCTTGAACACATTTTTATAACATAACAATATTCATGATAACGAACCATAGTTTTTAGTACTTAAGCTACGCTCTTGGCGAAATTAAAATACTACATCAACTTGACCATGAAAGAATTATCAGCTTTTATGGATTTTACTTGGATCAAGGCCAGATGATTATTTTTATGGAAGCAATGAGAGGGTCAGTGAAAGATGAAATCAATGAAGAAGGATGTTTAACCGAAATGAAAGCAATGAATTACTTTATCCAAGCAACGGAAGGGCTCGTGTACTTGCACAGCAGAAGACCAGCAATCGTCCATCGCGACATAAAATGTAATTCTTTGTTTTAATGTAAATCGGAGACATCCAACTTTAACAAATGATAAAAGAGCAGTCAATTTAGGAAAAATTTTATGAAAGAATGTTTCGATCGTTTGAGTATCCGAAGGATCAATTATAAGCAGACACGTAAACTTTTCAGGCGAAAACTTGCTGCTCACTACGGAATACAACGTAAAGTTGGCTGATTTTGGACTAGCCATCCACCTAGTCATAGATGATGGTTCAAAAACAAATCTGTCAACCGCCCCAAAGTCTTTTGTGGGAACCCACCTCTTCCATGCGCCAGAAATAATACAAGCAGTGAATAAGCCAGAAGCATATGGAAGAAAGTCAGACATCTGGTCAGTGTCTTTAAAAAATTATTGATACACACAACATATGAAATGCACTGCTTTCAGGTCTCTGGCATGCACGCTAGTTCAAATGATTAGTGGTGAACCACCTTATAGAAATTTAAGTCTCATTGAATTAATTCAACGAACTTCAGCAACTTTACAGAATCCCTTAAAATATTCTGGTGACCTATTACTACCGGCAGCGAGCGAAGCAATGAAAAGATTACTTGATTCCCTGTTTATTGTTGACTACAAGCTCCGCTTAAGTGCTGACCATGTACTCACACTTGCACATACTGTTGCAGGTACTCTATCAAATCTCCGTAACATTGGGAACAGGCTCAAAAATGACAATCGACAGCAATCATTAAACTCAATAAGTAATGGACTTCAAAATGTAAGCATTAATAATCAGCAAACATTAATCGCAGGGGCAAGTACTGAAACGATTCACCAGGTCAGACACTTGGAAGATATTTATCAACAACAGAGTAACTCCAATGAACATGAATATGAAAAGAACTGGGGTGGCATTCCTAAAATCACAGAAGAATCCAATTCATGCAAAAAAGGAGCAGAACAAGGTGATGCAGAGGCCCAAAATAAGCTTGGCGATGCCTATTGCTTTGGACAAGGTGTTATTCAGTCGTATGAAGATGCTGTTAAATGGTACACAAAATCAGCAGAACAAGGAAATGCAAATGCGCAAATAATGCTTGGAGTCATGTATCAGTATGGACGTGGCGCGTCTCAATCAGATGAAGAAGCTGTCAAGTGGTACAATAAATCAGCGCAGCAAGGACATGCTAATGCGCAATGTAACCTTGGAGTAATGTATGAAAAGGGAAAAGGCGTTATCCACTCATACGAAGAGGCTGTCAAATGGTACAGAAGAGCTGCAGAACAAGGAAACGCTGATGCGCAGTATAACCTGGGAGATATGTACAGGAATGGGCGTGGCATCCTTCCATCAAATAAAGAAGCCGTGAAGTGGTACACAACATCAGCCGAACAAGAATATGCAGATGCGCAGTTTAACCTGGGGTTAATGTATGAAAACGGAGAAGGTGTGCCTCAATCAGATGAAGAAGCCGTCAGCTGGTACCGAAAAGCCTCACAACAGGGAAACGCAGATGGCCAATTTAATCTAGGAGTAATGTACAGGGATGGACGCGGCGTGCCTCAATCAGATGTAGAAGCCGTTAAATGGTACAGAAAAGCTGCAGAACAAGGGCATGCAGTAGCGCAACATAACCTGGGAGTTATGTATAGAAATGGACAAGGCGTAAAGCAGTCGTATGAAGAAGCTGCTGGATGGTACAGAAAATCGGCCGAACAAGGAGATGCAGTTAGCCAATATAACCTTGGACTTATGTATTGTAATGGGCATGGTGTACCTCAATCAAATGTAGAAGCCGTCAATTGGTACAGAAAATCAGCAGAACATGGAAATGCAGATGCGCAATTTAATCTAGGAGTTATGTATAGGGATGGACGAGGCGTGCCTCAATCAGATGTAGAAGCCGTTAAATGGTACACAAAATCAGCAGAACAAGGGCATGCAGATGCGCAGTGTAGCCTTGGATCGATGTATCAAATTGGTAGAGGCGTGCCTCAATCCGATAAAGAAGCTGTCAAGTGGTACAATAAATCAGCAGAACAGGGACATACAGTAGCGCAACATTACCTCAGCGTCATGCATAAAAATGGACAAGGCGTAAAGCAGTCGTATGAAGAAGCTGCTGGATGGTACAGAAAATCAGCCGAACAAGGGCGTGCAGATGCGCAATTAAACTTAGGAGTGAAGTATGGCAATGGACAAGGCGTGCCTCAATCAGATGAAGTTGCCGAAAGGAACAGAAAATTAGCAGAACAAGGAAATGCAGATGCGCAATGTTACCTGGGATATATCTATATGAGTGGTAAAGGTGTGCCTCAATCAGATGAAGAAGCTGTCAAATGGTACAGGAAATCAGCAGAACAAGGAAATGCCAGTGCGCAGTTTAACTTGGGAGTGAAGTATGACAATGGAAAAGGCGTGCCTCAATCAGATGAAGAAGCTGTCAAATGGTACAGGAAATCAGCAGAACAAGGACAAGCAGATGCACAATTTAACTTGGGAGTGAAGTATGACAATGGAAAAGGCGTAAAGCAGTCGTATGAAGAAGCTGTCAAATGGTACAGAAAATCAGCAGAACAAGGAAATGCAAGTGGGCAATTTAGCCTTGGAGCGAAGTATGGCAATGGACAAGGCGTGCCTCAATCAGATGAAGAAGCTGTCAAATGGTACAGAAAATCAGCAGAACAAGGAAATGCCAATGCACAATTTAACTTGGGAGTGATGTATGACACTGGAAAAGGCGTGCCTCAATCAGATGAAGAAGCTGTCAAATGGTACAGGAAATCAGCAGAACAAGGAAATGCCAGTGCGCAGTTTAACTTGGGAGTGAAGTATGACAATGGAAAAGGCGTGCCTCAATCAGATGAAGAAGCTGTCAAATGGTACAGGAAATCAGCAGAACAAGGAAATGCCAATGCACAATTTATCTTGGGAGTGATGTATAACAATGGACAAGGCGTAAAGCAGTCGTATGAAGAAGCCGTTAAATGGTACAGGAAATCAGCAGAACAAGGAAATGCAAGTGCGCAACTTAACTTGGGAGTGAAGTATGACAATGGACAAGGCGTGCCTCAATCAGATGAAGAAGCTGTCAAATGGTACAGAAAATCAGCAGAACAAGGAAATGCAAGTGCGCAATCAAACCTTAGTGAAATTTCTTCTAAAGGACGAAAACTTGTTAAATATTTACAGCGACTCATAAACTGAAGCTTCAGGGCTTAATGGAGTCTTTTATTTTGAACGAAGTAAAACCTGAATAATGTAGGTTATCTGTTAAATATACTAAACAGGGAGCTGTAAGAATAAGTACGGTCTTTCATTGAAATTTGCGAAATTTGCTAAATGTTTGCAAAATCAGAAATTTTTCTCTCAGAACACTGGCGCAGGAGAGGGAGTCACCAATGCGACAACATGTTAAAATCTCTTAGTGGCTTGATCAGGGGAGTGCATGGAAGTGCCGACCTGTCCACAAGAATCGCTTTATCCATCACTGAAAATTGGCACTTCGAGAAATTCTGTTTAACTGCACCAAGAGGGCGAGATTGAAAACTTGAGAGAAGGGAGAATGTGTGGAAAGAGCTGAAAATTCCACATGCCTCTAGTTCATCAGTGACTGTGGCAGACACAATCTACGGTACTTGCAGAGTACGGCATAAGTTCTGATATAACTTTTTCTTGAAGCCTAAGGAAGAGCTCTGAAATCCAGTCATCAAAATCTGGATACCGTTCAATAACCCTTCAAAAACCGTCTTCGCAGCCGACACTTTATGCTCATCAGTTTAGCAGTAAACACAGGAGAGTCAACGTATTTGTGGTTTGCATGTGGCATGCTCTCAATTCTGTTCGTTTCACTCCTGGGGGACCGTTAGAAAATCGTGTACAGAATTTGACTGACATCTTTGAATCACTTCAGCTTTTAAACTCGATTAAATGAAATTTGCTCTTTCCAGCAAGCTATTGTTTTCTATTCAAAACTCAAAATTCGCAAAAACCGATGAAAATATCGTGAATAGTGGTCGAAAAGGAGTGCGAGTTTTGAGAAGTCTTTATTAAAGTCATTGTGGAATTTGATTCAGAATTCAAAATTCTTCCGTACTTTATTTAATAATCATATAGATTATGCTCTTTAAAATGAGCTCATTTGTGTAGTATGAAACTCAGTATAAGTCGAAAGCTGATCAAAAAACCGTCATAGTGAGCGCGCCAAAATAGTTCACCGGCATAAACTCGAATTCAATGATTCGATTCAATCGACTCGAATTCAATAGATAGTGTAATTGAAGTGAATATTCATAGCTCATTTGAAGGAGGTATTCTTAATTATTATACTCTAAAATTTTAAGAAAATCTATCATTTCTTAAAAGTTCTATCTTCAGTTTAATCCAAAACGTGTGTCCAAAAAGGCAGTATTTCCGTCAATTAACATGTCAACGAACTGGCCCGTGTCACCGTTGACAGAAGCTACCGTTATCAATTATCATTTGCAAGATCAAGCAAAAGTGCCTGTTA
Organism: Plectus sambesii; assembly: GCA_002796945.1. Classification (NCBI taxonomy): domain Eukaryota; kingdom Metazoa; phylum Nematoda; class Chromadorea; order Plectida; family Plectidae; genus Plectus; species Plectus sambesii. The sequence goes on from NIUQ01000270.1 coordinate 37,464, forward strand.
GATATTAGTCTTAAATTTGAAGTGATTTGGTGCCATAGTTTGAGAGTTTTACGCAAGAAAGTTGTTGTATCAGAACCTATGCCACACCCTATATAGTAAAAACTGTAAATTGAGAGGTATGCGCGATGAGGTGGTACCTGTTTAAACCTCTATATTAACACGCTTTTTTATTCAATTCTGATTGGAAAAGATGAAGTGGAATTGTGATATGCGTGTCGGCCACAACTCCAGCCATGCTGAGTACTATGGCCAAAGGAGGATTGGGAAGAATTCTGGGAACGCATGCTCATATGCTTCTCTGATCATCTCTACTTGTTAGTTTAATATGTGCCTATTAATGCTCATCTAATTAGCGTCAAAAATGGTATCCCCTCTCATCAAGGCAATCGCCTGCAACATGTGAAGAAACTTTGCCGTGGGAAGGGAAGTGGCAAAAGTGAGTAGCTCTTCTGCTTACTTAAAGGAGATTGAACAATACAAAGAGAGAAATGAGAAGGCGGATAATAGAACGGAAACGGCACTACGGAAGAGAACGAACTACCGCTCTGGGCGTGAGACAGAATATGAACTGAAATTCAACAACCACCTTCTACGATGCACTCCCTCAACTTGAGACAATGCGAACATTGATGTATACTTGGTGATTGGCTAACAATACATAAGATCACTCTAGTTGATTACAGTCCACAACAAGCGATTAAGAAATCGTTACGGATCACTTTGCGACCAGTAGACCAACGGTACTCCTTGACACCGTTCAGTAACTTTGAAATAGGGATGAAGAATGACAGTCAAAAGATTAAAGTAGGTTAATTAACATCTCTTTCATCCTGTTGCCTACTGTTTTAGCATTCTTGTCCCATTATATCATAACTTCATCGCATTTTACGCGGTGTGACGCGGTGCAACACCATGCCACAGAGATCAAGACTTTAGCAAGTTAGATCGATGTTATTTGTTGATATTACTGTTAAAGCGTCAGCTCATGACTCGTCCGTATATTCAAATACCCGCTAGATATAGCACGAATACATTATACTGTACTGTATTATGTCATTGTACTATCGCTATCCTAAAATGTAGTCATTTCGTCTCCTCGTCTCTGCTCACGTTCTGTTTTGTTCTCTGGCTAACCTTGCTATCTCGCTACTCTATAAACCAAGTTAGCACGTGTTCTTCCGTCTCGCATCCCAAAGAACATATGTCAGTCAACGACATGACAATTACATTATCTTCCTTACTAACAGTTAAGTAGATTGGAAAGACCCAATGATTTCTTACGGCAATCTTTGTCTTTATCACATAAAAGTAATCTTCATTGCGCTAACACGTCAGAAGGAGCAATGAGAAAGGGCATTCCGATCGTCAGGAACAGTCGAGCGCTACTCCGCTCGGCCTCCTTATAACTTTTCTTCTCGCCCGGATTTCAGTACTGGGAGCAAAAATCGGATCTCGAGAGACCGCTCGACATAATTCGTCGATCATTAGCTCAAAAGTGCACTGACGCGTCCGTAACGAACGTCAACTATGCCTTCAACGGACGTCACTTAGTTCGTAAATACGTAATGAAAATCAGGTTTGACACAACTTTGACAGCAACGATTACTGTACTTTCATCAGCTCGTTCGTTTCGTCGCGGCTCTCCGAGCAGTCGAACAGAATTCAGATTATAAAGTTGAATAGAATTGAAACGAAATTGACGTTCACATAGATATTATTAAGTTAAAATCTTTTAGACACTTTCTACAAGCAGCGGTAAAGAAAGAAGAATGTCTGCGCAGCAGAAAGCGGCTGAAGCGGCGAGCAGAGTGTTCGCCAACCCAAAAGGAGTTGGTGGTGGGATAGGCTTGTTGGCGGCGGCTGGAGGTTTAGCATACGGCGTCTACCAGTCGTTCTACACAGGTATGGATATCATGGAGTATTAGAGAGATTTCATGATTGAACTCTATTATTTTCAGTCGAGGCTGGTCATCGAGCGATCATGTTCAACCGAATCGGCGGCGTTGGCAACGAAATATACCGCGAAGGACTCCATTTCCGCATTCCTTGGTTCCAGTACCCCATCGTTTACGACATCCGCGCTAGACCCAACCAGATCCGATCTCCCACTGGAAGCAAAGGTTTGACTATTTTTCTTATCCTGAGTGATTACTAGCTGAGTAATATAGGGACGATATACCAGCTTTAGTTTCGGGTTTGCTGCGTTTGCATCATCTTAAGTCTCAGGGGCTATATGAATTTCTATTGCGTGTTACTTACGGCAAGCATTAGTTCTAAGCCCAAACGTATAATTATTAAATATTGGCAACTTGTTCTCGCATATGTCCATACCGATTTCCATTTCTTCCCCCATCTATCCTATTGCGAAGTTAATCTCCCACAAGTTGAATAGTTGAGCGTCGAATATATGATAAATTCGTTCTTTACTCGCAACACAATTACATACACGCACCTAAATAGCTATGAAGCAGCATTCTTACTATCGATGATTCGATGTTGCAGACTTGCAAATGGTGAACATTGGCCTTCGTGTCCTTTCGCGACCAGATCCTAATCAGCTGCCTCGAGTCTACCGCACGCTTGGACAGAACTGGGAGGAGCGCGTGTTGCCTTCCATCTGCAACGAAGTTTGTCAAATTATTATTCTTTCGCAAATGCGTTTGCATTTTATTATAGCTTTCGAACGTTGCATTTTTGCATCGCTTTTGCATTTATACCATTTATTTTTTAATAAGGACGCTATCTTGATCAAACAGGACCTTTTCCATGTCAAATCAATGTGTGAAATTTTCTTTTTTGATTATATAAATATCCTTATTAAATCGGAAATCATATATGTGATTTCTTTATAATCGCATTTCCAGTTATTAACTTGTATTGTTGTTGTATTAATATTTTATATTTTATTGAAATTTTATTGTGTTGCAGGTGTTGAAGAGCGTGGTGGCGAAATTCAACGCCTCCCAGCTGATCACTCAGCGACAGCAGGTGTCGCTGTTGGTGCGCAAGGGGCTGATGGAGAGGGCGCAGGACTTTAACCTCATCCTCGACGACGTCGCCCTCACAGAACTCGCATTCTCTCCTCAGTACTCTGCCGCCGTTGAAGCTAAACAGGTAAGCACACTGAACTGAGTTAACAAGCATATCTAATAAGGCTTTTTGCAAACAGAATTTAGAGATGATTTTGATAGTTTGTTAGTGAGGAGTAGACGTCTGTAAGACGCGACTTGACTTCTAGGAGTGTTTTAGTTATCATATTTATTATATCGTGAACAAAGCACGCGTGTTTTCTTCTAAACTTTTATTGCGACGCCGCCATACTGCGGTGTTGTAGGAAAATAACGAATGATGCAATCAAAACATGAACGAATCATTTGTCATCACATAGTATTGCATACTGAGCGATTATGTCAGTTGTGGCAATTACTATTGTGCTTATTTAACCGAAGAGTATTCATTTAAAGCAATGTTGATATATACTTCGTCGGTCGGATAGAAAGGCTGAGGATGTTAGTGTAGCTGAAAGTGAAATGTGTCGCTTGCAGGTGGCCGCGCAAGAAGCCCAGAGGGCGAGCTTCTACGTTGAGCGAGCTAAGCAGCATCGACAGGAAAAGATTGTCCAAGCTGAGGGTGAAGCCGAAGCTGCTAAAATGGTACGTCTTTTTTAAATTTCTTTCGACTTGGAGCCTGGATCATCCAGAGTACTGAATGCTTTTTGCAGCAACATTCTCTGAAATGTGCGCGAATATTTACTGTGGGATTTATTCAGTGTCGTTGAGAAGTAGTGACAGTTGGAATAGTTTTTTCGTCGAATAATATCCCTTCTTATTCGCATCATTTCTGCTCTAGTAGCATTGCTATAAATAAAAAAAGATATGTAAGACTAAACATTGTTTGTCATACCTAACTTGTGATTACTTCAAAATTCTCAAAAGGGTGTATTAGGTAGGAGGATGATTTTCCGAAATAAAGTTCTGGATGGTCCTGTTTGCAAGTAGGTTCCGTTGTGGCCTAATGGTTAAGTGTTCCGGCTTTCACCCGCAAAGGCCCGGGTTCGATACCTAGCAACGGAACCCCCGGTATCAGGCATGCGACGGTCGTGACTTAGGGCCTTCTTAGGAAGACCCGAAAAAGCGGGCCCTGTGTCGGAGCGGGAAAACGCTAGGAAACGGTCCATTCTGCAAGTCAAAAATAATGCCGCCTTTGTCGCTAATCTTGACGAATCGTCGATAGCTCAGACATTCGTTGTAAAATGCGACACATATTATTGATCATGTCGAGCCCTTATGCAACAGCGAAAGAGAACGCAGCTAGTTGTTACGGTCGATGTGAAACAGTTATATCCTTTTATAACCTCAAGGCGTTTCCATTGTCACGAATTGAAGTGTGGTCTTTCAGTTGGGCGAAGCTATGAAATCCGATCCCGGCTTCCTGAAACTCCGCAAAATTCGCGCTTCTCAGAAGATCGCCAAGACGGTATGTGCCTTAATTGACTTGAACTCTTGAACCAGTATACGACCGGTACTGCGCGAATTGCGTAACGGAAGTAGAAAATATCTATCGCGGACTGGAACTGCTACATTCAGGGAAAGAGCGGGAAAATTGATTTAGCAAAGCCATTAGTTATATTTGTCGCTTGAACTTTTTTGTTGCGAGATCGAAATTTCGTTTTGTAACTGACGAAGAAAGTGCAATTGCATTCTTGGTAATTGATCGCGACGATTGGCGATAACTCTGCTCACTCCTAAATATTCTTTAAAAGACTGGTTAAAAATCAAATTGGGCCGAGTTTATGCATTTCATGGCGCATAATTCTTTTTTTCGCATTCGTTTACGCTAGTACGAGCTCTAAACAGCGGGAAAATACGAATAAAGCCGAGGTCGTATGATGCTCGTGCTGTTAAATTCAGATAGCTTAATCCAGTTTTTATACGTCCTTGATCGTTTTGTGCGCAAAATTCACGAATGCATTGCAACTTGCAATTCCTCGACCTTGTCTTTATTTACAATTTTCGAATATTTATAGGTTGTCTTCGCTAAACCTCGTACTCTGTATCAATGAATGCATATGTTCAGCCTAATTAATATTTAACTGGCGTTCTATTTGACGCATAGTGAACGCGCTGTCAGCCAATTATATTGCGTCTCGAATGGCAACTCCTCTCATTATAGCCACTCGAGTATTTTCGTAACATGCGCCAATTGTTTATGCATTATTAACAATACATCTATTATAGGTATCTGAGTCGACCAATCGCGTGTATCTCCCGGCTGGCGGTCTTATGCTGAACATTGCTGACAGCGACTACCTCGAGTCGGCCGAGCAAGCTCACAAGAAGAATCGGCGCTAGGCGATTGTTTCGTTACTTTGAATCGCCCTTTATGTTGGATGAATGCCGTTCCAATATCGTCATGATGATGCGTCTATTATAGTCACCTGAAATCGTTATGGATCCGTTATGGAGAATAGTAGTTGCTTAGTTTGTCGCGAAGAAGAATAAATGGATCGCATTAAAAGCGCTGAATTGAACCGATCGATTTAATAGCGGGCAGTAGGTGCGATGACCGTCTCAGCTTCTAGCGAGCGACGGTTGTCGTCTGGTCGGGTCGAAAAGGAGTTGCTTAGTTTGTCGCGAAGAAGAATAAATGGATCGCATTAAAAGCACTAAATTGAACCGATCGATTTAACAGCGGGCAGTAGGTACGCGATGACCGTCTCAGTTTCTGGCGAGAGCCCTCATCAAGAGCGACGGTCGTTGTCTAGTCGGGTCGTATCGATCGGTTGTTGGCTGCTGGACTCTGGCTGGCGGTTTCGCAAAATCTGCCGCGCGTTTCATCAGCTGCACGTTTGCCGCCTCTGAGAAATTGCGCGCCATCCGGCCAGTACTCATTGGCGCCGTTTCGTAAGTGGAACAACACGCGTAAACGCCACCGCTCGCGTTTTTCTCGCTCGTAGCGTTCCTCACGCCAGCCCCACGCCGCGCTACTCCTACTACTACTACTTCTAGTCGTACTTCAATGTAATATGGATCGCGACCACCTTGGCGTCGGCTTCCGACGCGTTTTGAACGACCTCAAGGCCTACCATAGTTCAGTGATATTGCTCCTCACTCCGCTACTCGCGCTGCCCGTTCTTTGCATCAGCGGGCCGGTACGTTACGAAAGAGAGATGACTGCCTGTTGAATCCTATTGGCTTCACCCTAGTCCCCGTCTAGTAACACACGAGGTTCTCTCGCTTTTAATCCCCCTCCCGCCGTCGGATTTTTATTGGCAGTCGTCTCTGTGGCCATATGTCACGATTTGTCACCCTCCTTCATTGCCACTATAGGAATCGAAATGCGCGTACTGCGTGATCGTCATGGCGGTCTACTGGATGTGCGAGGTGATGCCGCTGGCGGTCACGGCGATGCTGCCCGTCTTCATGTTCCCGATACTCGGGGTGCTCGACGCGAAAACTGTCAGCAAAGAGTTTCTGCCGGTTCGTTTTTCGATTCCTTTTCGTTCCTCGTTGTCACTGACCGTGCTACTTCTTAAGGACACAAACTTTCTCTTCATTGGCGGGTTGATTGTGGCGGTGGCCATTGAAAAGTGTAACCTGCATGAGCGCATTGCGCTGAAAGTGTTGTCTGTCGTCGGCTCGCAACCGAAATGGTCACTTTCTATATCTTGTTTTCGTGTCAATATGTCGTTTTATTTCAGGATTATGCTGGGATTTATGTGTGTGACAGCGTTTCTAAGGTTGATTGCAATTTCGACTTTGATGTCCCCGAGGCAATTTTTCACTCTTTTAGTATGTGGATATCCAATACGGCGACGACGGCTATGATGGTGCCGATCGCAGAGTCTGTCATCAACCAGTTGACACGCACTCAGAATAACAATTTACCGAGCCACAACAATGACGTCATCGCGCCAAACACCGAAGTCGCACTTAGGCTTATGAGGAACGACAACGGCGACGTCGAGCACGAAGAGTGAGAGTTTTGATCCCATGCAATTATTGAAATAATAAGACCGCCCGTCGTACTATACGCTAATTCGAGCACGGCTAGCCAGCATGCCGCATACTTTCGCGCCTCATTAATTTTGATAGCTAGTTGTGGCTGCTAAGCAATTGGACGCATTATTATCAGACAATTTAAGAATTCACGCGGTCGTTGCCTGTGCTAATTCATGCGCAATGATTCATATGCATAAGTTATCTGTGAGAAACTGGAGAAGTTGCGAAAAGTTTACGGTACACTTCCTAAGTCATGTAAACTTTAGTATGAAGTCATTTTGAGAGTCTGAAATAGTTACGTGCAATTTAATTTCGTACAATTGAAAAGTTCTCTAAATGTAATTGCCAAGTCTATTGAATTTAGGACAGAAGCTCTTGATGACAAGCAGGAGCGAAAGGGCGCTCTGAATGCGCGAGACAGCTCGGTCGCCAAGGGACTCTTGATTTCTGTTTGCTTCGCTGCGAATATCGGCGGGACGGCCACCATCACCGGCACGCCTCCGAACTTGGTCATGGTCGGCCAGCTGGAACGGTTCGTTTTTAGTTCAACATTTCAAGCCGCTCATTTCGATAGCTATAATTCAAACTATCGTATTAATGATTTGTGGTTTTATACTTGTCTATTATTGCACCGTATTCGCTCAGAAAAAGCCTTTCTCTCCTTTTTTTACTCTCGATTTTCAATCAAAAGAAATTCAATATTGTATCCGATGAATTACTCTAAACGTCACTTGCATATCACTATGTAATAGTTTTGCGAGAATAGACCAAAAATCTCTTATGACTGCGATGAAAAGCTATTTCGCAACGACTGTCGAAGCTTACGATAATTCGAACCATAATTCGCTTTCTTAATCGATTAATTACGAGTATAATTTAACAGTACCGAAAGAATAAGGTAGAACGCGCTAATTTAATTGATAAACTTGATTGGCTATAAATTATATGACGACAGTTTCAGACTGTTCCCTAGCGGCGCAGACACAGGAATCAACTACCTCTCGTGGATCGCATTCGCACTGCCGCTGATGATTGTTTCTCTGCTGCTGTGTTGGCTCCTTCTGTTCGCCTATTTCATGCGCAATAGCCCGCCGATCGATGAAAGTATCACGCAAGTTATGCGCCAAAAGTATCGCAATCTGCCCCCTATGAGGTTGGTGTTTGCACTCTTTGAAACAGTTGAAAGCAAACAATTGTTGCAGCTTTGCCGAAAAGTCTGTTCTCGCGTGCTTCCTGATTCTTCTGTTCATGTGGATCACTCGCGATCCGAAATTCATGCCCGGTTTTGGCGAGCTGTTCCCGCAAAAGTAAGACACATGGACGCTTTTTCCTTGAGAAAATAATATGAAACATTTGCAGTCATTTCACCGATGCAACGAGCGCGATGCTTATCGCCGTGTTGCTCTTCGCATTACCAAATGAAACGCCGGACATTTTGTGCAATCCAAGACGAGGTTAGTGGTGTGAATCGATTAGCGTGATCATCAATGCATAGGCATCGTTCAGACAGGACGCGCGATCCCGTAGTGCGTGGGGCGCTAATGGATTGGTCGGCGATGCAGAATAAGTTCCCCTGGAGTGTCGTATTGCTGTTGGGCGGGGGGTTTGCCGTGGCCGCCGGCGTCAAGGCCTCTGGTCTCTCACTCGTCATCGGCGAGTTGCTCGGTGGACTTGGCGGTCTGCCAGTGTGGGCCATACAGTTGGTCTGTGTCCTGATCACCATGCTCGTCACGAACATTTGCAGCAATACGGTCACCGCTAGCATTTTCGTGCCTATCGTCGCCACACTGGTTCGTCACGCGGCAGTAAAGTTGGGGAACGTTAAGAGACAGTTGCACTTTTTTAGGCGCAGAATCTCGAAATCAACCCCCTGGCATTGATGCTCCCCGTGACGCTGGCCTGTTCGTACGCCTTCGTCCTGCCCGTGGCCACGCCACCAAATGCCATCGTTTTCGCCAACGGACTGCTCAAAGTGACCGACATGGTCAGTACGAAATTTCGGATTTTTCAAAAATTCATACACAATCGGCTTCATCTCCCAATCCTTGTTGTAGCGCCATAGATCGTGCGAAAAGCGAACCTGTGCATCTTAGTTTGATTTTTGTTCCGGTCTTCCAAATGCCAAATCATGTCGAAATCGTTGCTCATACTAGTCGTTTGAGAGGAGATGAGTGTTAGTCTAACGCAAAATGACGTCATGAAAATTCCCCTTGACAAAAAACGTCTAAAATGATGTACGAGCGCGTTCAATCATTACTGGACGAAAGCTGTGCATGAAGTTTCGGGACAACCTTATACGCAGATTGATCGCGATAATTCACAAATTGCAGATGATTGCCGGACTGCTGATGTCTGTGGTGGGCGCATTGGCGACAGTGGCACACATGCTGACCTTTGGTAGAATGATCTTGCCGCTCGACGTGTTCCCCCAGTGGGCTGCGGTACCCAACATCACTTCCACCGCTCCCCTCCAAAGGACGTAAACCGGAATGTCCGTCAATTCTCATTTGACCACTGATTTGCTCGCTCTATTTATCACAGATCTGCGCTGTTCGATATACTTTCAAACGAATGTTGTCGGTAAAAAGGAACAAAGCTCGCGCGTGCTAACTTGGATAAATTATATGCTGCTACTTGTTGGCAATGTGGTAATTTATTCAGCAGTTTTGAACATTCGCTTTATTACTGCCTTCTGGCGGTGTAAATTTTATAACGAGACCATTTCATTATTATAGTGCGCGCGCGCATCAATATTACTCTCGATGAGCGCGTAGAACAATTCCAAGACAATTCCTGCCACTCTTAGCTAAAAAGAGAATGCACCGTAATCATTGTAAGCATTGAACAAGAAGACTGCGAAATTTGAATTTATCTGAAATGATTCGCAGCCAACTTGTCATACGCAGCTAGCAACAATTTACAGTACATCCTTTTGGCTATGACTGACTGGAGCTCCCCTAAAACTCGACAGTACTTCATATATTGCTATGCAAATATATACAACGCGGCAACAAGATTCGAACTTATGAATTTAAAGCAACAGAATTAAAGCCAAGCGACAACTAACAGCGAAGGACGCGCTTCAAACAAACAAGCTGACCTTTTCAAATTATAGTCAACATTTCTCGATCAGTAACAAGAAACTGAGTTGGCAAAGATAAGCTCGCTTTTCGGTGCTTGAGCACCGTTTTTCATTAAAGAATGAATCATTTCTTTTACGTATAGATGCGTCGGTCTGCTGAACCGTGTACCGATTTACTCGGTGCACCGAGCATTAATCCCCTCGGTGAACCGGACCTGACCGGGACCGATCCCACTGAACCTTGGACCGGATCGATCTCAAAAATCCTGGACCGACGCATCTATACTTTTACGTGAACAAATTGATAGAAGCACTTTCGAATTTCCAAGTAGGTTGCCTTATTCAATTTCTTGTTACTGATCAACAAATTTTGACTATAGAAAACAATTTGCTCATGCGATCATTCAAGTCGCTTTTAAGGGCAGCTCTAAGCTACCGTAAACAGCCTCGCTGGACGGAGTGTCGTAATCGTGGTGGGATGTGCTCTGCTGCGCCCAAACGCGACGATCCCAGTTGACGAATACAAGGCGACAAGGCAGCTGCTCTTGCATAACAGAGTGATGCGTTACGAGCGTCGGAACGGACGGAAACGCCTTGTGGAAACCCTGCAAGAGTACGGTAATGAAAGGCGGCGACGCGCATGTATTTAGGGCGATGACGGCACCGGAAATACTCCCCCTTCCCGTCCTGGAAATTAATTTCCTCTCCTCCACGAAATTCTGGTTTCGCTGTATTGGAAATAAGGGATCTAAACGCGCATTTCGTCCATTCAATTCAAGAATGTGTTCGCTCAAAAAGTCCAATTCAATTTGTGAAATATGACGTGAACTGTTCCTGAAATGGGCCCATCCCTATCTTCTAAGCCATAATCAAGGAAACGTAATTTTCTCCCTGTTCTCATCAAAGCCATACATCGACTGTTTTACCGTATGTTATAACCCTAACATTATAACTAATCAACTTTGCACCTGAGTTCATTAACCATGCGTTCATATTGTATGCAAAAAATGATGAAATTGAATGCAAAGTGTAAAAAGACCAGCATAATGGAACAGATAAGCAGCGATATTTGATTATAACTGAGCAAAGAATAGGAAGCAATGAGGAGCATAAACTGACCTTGAGTCTGAACCCGTCCTTCGAATGAAGAATGAGATAGTGAGAGACGGCGGCAGAGTTGTGAGTTTCTGGGACGCGAACGCTCAACGCCAAGCAGCACCGATGCGAAAGCGACTTGCGCACGACGAACGCGCCGTCCGGCTGGCTACGCAATACTTTCACCACGAAATCCCTGAATATCATGTCTGTTTAGACCAGATGTGCATTGCGGTGCATACCCACTTACGCATCTTAACCCAGCCGCTTGGGGCTTCGGCAAATTTACGTTAAAAATTAAGAAAATAAGCTACTCTACTTCGGAAATTTTAACGATAAAGATTGCCAGCGATGCCAGGAAAACGGGAATCAAATTTACTCTTTTGTCATCGGAAGTACAATGCCTTTCATCCGCCACGACCTTGAAACTGTTTAAAAAATGGGGCCCGCACGACAAAGAAACTCGATTATTTACTGCATTCTTTATTACAGCCGGATTTCCGTGTAACCCCCAAAGCAGATAGGCGAAACCCTGAGTGTCTAACACCATTACAATACAATTAACCCCACTCGAAACATTCCACATACGCCTGGTTAGCGCAAGTTGACTTTTGTACGGTGATATACGGTAAACGTAAATGTTGTTCTAGTGTCGGGCCCTAATGGCCATACCCCGCGGCGCGAAGCCATACGCTTATCTGTTCCAGACAGCGACGATGTAATCGCAGATCAAAAACTAACCGATCGGTATCGCCGCTGTACCAAGGCACCGTACACAGCGCTCGCTCCACTTCCAAGTCGATCGGCATTAACCATTCGGACCTGAAGAGAGCTCAAATAGTGTTTGGTAAATAAAAAAGAAACCGTTTTCGCATTCACGCTCGAGCAGTTGCTGAGTACTCGCTAAGCGCGAGTGGCGATCAATGAAAACGCAATTAGGGTGCGACTTGGCGCACGACAAACTCAGTCGCTTCGGAATGTCTGTCAATCACTCCCCGACAGTTGGATCGTCATTCAGCCCCATTCAACAACTCTAACACATTCAACAATTCTAACACATTCAGCGGTTTTACACATTCAGCAGTTTCAACAAAGCCAGTCGTCGCCATTACGCTCACGCACGTTTGGCTATTGTAGATCGGCGATACGGTCAGTTGGTCGACGGCCCGGCATCGATCGTTGCAGCCAACACCGGGACTTCGGCCGACGCCTATGTCGGACGGTTTCGTAGCCAGCACTCGGTGAACATTTCCCACGCTCTGCGACCGTCTGCTTTGCTCGGCATGATCAAACTGTCTTAGACGATCGTTGGGACTGGGCAGTTCTATACGAGACATCTGAAAAAAACCGGAAATGAGATGGGTTTAAGCACGTCAGCTGGTGACGCATTTACAACGCTTTTTATCATAGTTAGTCACCCTTGCATTCGATTTCGCAATCGTTGCATGTGATTTTGTCAAAATAGCGTTCGAAACTGCATGCAGAGATGACGAAAATAAATGCAACATTTACGAAATGGAATGCAAAAATGACGAATTATAATGATAGTCATATTATTTCGATCAGTAATTGAGAGCCGAAGGGAACACGATTAAGTGCTTAGTATCGAAAGGTAAATTGAGCAGGTTTGTTGTGGCGTTCACATTATTAAAATGTATCGCTACAATATCAAAACATCATTTTCTCACTACTGATCGAAAAGTGACTATAATTTGAACAAATTTATAAACATACCCGCTTGCCCATCGACGCGCTCAAAGTCTTGTTGCTGGCGCGAGGCGAGGGCGACATGGCCGCCGTCGACGTCGACGAAGTGATGCGACTGAAGGCGTGGGAAAAGACGGCGGACACGGGTCGGCGTCGTTTCTTGCTCTCCATCGGCGGGCGCATGACGATCGCCTCAGGCGACGGACTCTGCTTCTCTTTGCCGCCGAAGAGACGCCGCAGCAATGCGGACGACGACGATCGCTTGGAGGAGCGACTCAGGTCTGATGACGATGTGGGCGTAGTGGAGCAGGAAGTGATGGCGTCGAAATCGAGCGGAGCCGCAAAGTCCGATTGCCGGCCGATACCCACCGAGCCGCTGACCATCACCGAATGCGGCCGAAGGGCGCGTGGGGCGGTGGGACGAACGAAGCCGTCGTCGTCATAAAGTGGACGCGGCATGGCGACTACGGGCTGCTTCGCCGGTGGCGGCGGCGGAGGCGACGTAGTGGAGCGCGACTGGACACTGCCACCACCGAGCCGCTTGTTATCGTCGAAGTCGATCTGCAAGCGAGAGATGCAAGCGACTGAAGAGAACGGACGAGCCGGACGCGGCTGCGGGCGGAGATTGAGTCGAGTCGATTCGGGCGGGCAAAACTGGCGGCGACGCGGGCAGGGGAATGCAATTTCCAGGCGACGACAGTCAACACGGGGAGAGCGGCAGATTCGGCACCCACCCCGTTCTGTCCCCGCCCCACCCTACCGACATACAGGGTGACACATAATGTCGCCCCTAGAGGGTGCTTCTAAGTATCGTGCATACTTGTTTTATATGCAATTCAAAAGAGCATATAATTCTGTATTTGTCACTATGTTTCAGGGAATTTAGCAATTATGCTAAAGATGAAAGGCATGAATGAAATACTCTAAACTTCAAAATGGTGCAATTTCGTCACTATCCCGTCTTTGACATTTTGCACCAAATTCATGAAAACATAGATTATTGCAGAATTTTATGCTCTTCCAAACGGTATATAAAACTCGTTTGCACGATATCTAAAATGAAATAATCATAACTGCAAACTGGTGCAATTTCGTCACTATCCAGCCGTTGACATTTTGCACCAAATTTATGGAAACATGAGGACAAATGCATAATTTTATGCTCTTCCAAACAGTTTATAAAATGACGTGCACAATATCTAGAAGTACCTTTTTGCAAGAAGAGTGCACGATATGCTGCGACACCCTGTATACACACAAACACGAGGACGACAACGAGAACTCACGCTCGGGCAGTCGCTGCAAGTCGACGAGAGCGCCGAGTCCCCGCCGCTCGAGCCGTTTGGTTGTTTTTCGCGCGCTTTTTCGACGCTCCGACGGCGACGACGCTCGCCCCGCTCGCCCACCTTGTGCAGATACGCCGCGCGGAAAGCGTTGCCCAGCACGCAGTTGATCTCGTCCGCCTGAAACCCACGAGCTTATCTCCCATCGCCACAGTACTCAATCAATCGGCGCCTTATCGCCCAACGTCTGTCAGCGCTCTTTTCGTCCCCTTTGACATTCTGACGCCGACCAGTCGCCCAGACGCCGCTGAGCGCCCCTCTCATCAACGCCCAATCGTCGCCAATGGCGATGTTTATACTTTATTGGAATTTGACAGTTCAAAGGAGTCGCGAGTTTCTTCCAGTTTGAGTTTATTGCAACACCTGCTCGTCTTTCTTCTTTCTATCTGCGTGGTTGTAATTGGGCGCGAGTCAATTTGATCTCTTAGTGCCTTTGCGAGGCCAGAGGCCAATTTCATAAATCTGTTGAGAATTGAGTAATTGAGGCGAGCGTCGACTAGTGAGGTTTGAATATACACCAATGGGCGCCCGTCTCAATTGCTCAATTATCAACAGCTTTATGAAATTGGCCCCAGGTCGCATTGTTCCTTCGCTATCGCCCGAAAATTAGCCTCCACCACCTGACGACAGGCTGACGTCATTACAGAGTATCTTGTTGAAACAATAGAAATGAATGCGCGTTTGGCTAATTAATAAGACGCNCCGAAAATTAGCCTCCACCACCTGACGACAGGCTGACGTCATTACAGAGTATCTTGTTGAAACAATAGAAATGAATGCGCGTTGGCTAATTAGTAAGACACGACGCGACAAAGAAGAAAACCTACCGTATCATAACTCTCGGTACGAAACACATGGCATAATCGTTGCATTGGAGTGGAAGGGTCGGCGTTTTCATTCTTGACTGACGGCTCGCGAGCGACGAAGGCCACCTGGCAGTAGTCGGCGTCGCACGTGGCGTATGAGATGCGCTTCAAAGCGTGCGCCATGTAGACCAGCTGGAAAGGAGCGGGGTTGCGTCAGGAGGGCTTGCCGACCGGAAGTGAGCCTCAGGGAACAGGCGCCGTAGTAGACTATGGAGGTCTAAGGTCCCCCCTGCCAACTAGCGTCAAACAGCCGCGTGCCTGCGGCGCCAGGTGCGCGCCCAAGGCCGCTCTCTACCCCGATTTGGCCCTCGTTCCCGCCATACATTACCAGCGCGCCCATTTGACAACCCTCCACGCCGGCGCTCAACCGTGACGGATCCGGCGAGTCAATGCCCATTACAAGACGCCATCCTTCCTCCCCTCCCCTCCCTCTTCTTCCGTCCCGATTACTCAACGAGATACGAATATCGCCACTATCCTATTTGTCAAGCGAAACACTGTCGAGAAAGAAAATTATCGCATGCCTGGCGATCGATGCTGGACACTTTGACGCCGGCTATACTGACGCTGAGTAAAACCGAACGGACACTGGCAGAGTTGCGCAACTGGCTGAGGCGGTCGGCGACTTTCTGGTTGGCCGAGTGGACGCTGTCCACGGGGAACGAGCCGACGTACTGAAAGGAAGTTGATGGAAGGTCAGATAGGGACATGGCTCGCCCTTGAGCAGGCGGCGCCCCGATCAGATAACGAACATTCGCAACGCCGCTACGGCACTACACCAATTATGTCGTCGAGTAGTAAATAACCGACGTCACAGTTTACTGACTACTGTACTGGCGAAANAGATAACGAACATTCGCAACGCCGCTACGGCACTACACCAATTATGTCGTCGAGTAGTAAATAACCGACGTCACAGTTTACTGACTACTGTACTGTCGAAATTCTTCGATCAGAAATAAGAATTTGAGTCAGGCAGTCTAGCTGGATCGCTTTACGGCGCTTGAACACTGTTTTTCACCAAAAACGAGAGTTACTTCTATTACTTAGGTAAATAACGGCATAAATTGATACAAAGAAGCGCTATCGACTTTCAAAGCAGTTTGCCTTATCCAATCGAAGATTCCTACTAATCGAACAACTTTGACTATACCCACCTCGGCCGACCACGATAGGGCGAAAGCCATATGAAGACGACTATCAAGACTCTTGATTCAAGAGACGTAGAGGCAGAGCAGACCGACACGGGTGCGCGTATGGTGACAAACAAGGGAGCTGCCGGTTCGGCGGAACAAACGGCGCCCGACCGACGACGTCGTCGCCGCTATGGGAAAGTCACAAGGCGCGAGCGTAGAGAAGAGTCGATTATAGGCGTAAATCGTGGTCGGTCGGTGAGAAAATTGCAGGAAGTGGCCGCGGCGTCGCCGGACGGCCGAGACTGATCCCGACGCGACGAAGGATCGACGGGGATAGCGGGGAGGGCGAGTAGAGAGAAGGCGCAGTAGCCGTTACGATGACCGTCACGGAGAGAAAGTCAATGAAGGAGTCGTTATGTTTGCCGCAACGGAGAGAAAGTCAACTGAGTAGCCGCAACGATGACCGTCGGTGACAAAATGACGGCGGAGTAATTGCTACGATGACCACCACGGAGAGAGTCGATGAAGGAGTCGTTATGATGACCGCAACGGAGAGAAAGTCAACGGAGTAGCCACAAAATGACGACCACGGACACCCAGAATCAAAAGCGACGACGGATCGACAGATTATCGAGGAGTACGAGTAGAAAGACGGTGTAGTAGCCACTACGACGACCGCCACAAAGTCAGCAGAGTAGCCGTAACGATGACCGCCACGGACACCCAGAATGACCAGAATCAAAAGGGATGGCGGCCGAACATGGATCGCCCCAGAGTTGTTGAATGGCGTGAGCCGCACGGGCCTGGCCCACACCTGGGCAAAGAGAATCCGCGGGGTCAGTCCTCGCCACAAATTGGCGTCAGGCACGCACGCCAGTCGTGTTTGCCCATTCGCTCATGCCTTCGCGCCAAACCCGCCCCCTCCCATCGGCCCCGATTGCCCCCGGCCTCTCTTGCTACACCCTCATGCGTATCAACTACACCGCGCACGCGAAAAATTCCATTTCGCTCGCGCCATAGGATTCGCCTTAATTGAATTGAAATTTCAAACGAACCGACAGTTCAACTTGACTGGCAAACTTGGTGTCCATCACCAGTTTTCAACGAGGTTAATCGCATCGCGCAGTTAGCCAGTCCATTCGAATTTCGATTCAACATAGTCGATGCGACCGCATGAGAGTATCTTTAGATTTGAAGACAATGATAAAAATTATATTTCGATAACGACGGTCATAAGACATTTAATTCAACGAAATCACGCGCGCGCACGGCCCTAAAAAATGATTGTTGTCGGCTTTTTTAAGCCGTCACGCGTGATCATGAGCGATGATAAGCTCCAAGCAGCCGTCATTCGGAATAAATCGTGAACATCGAATACCGATCAAAAAAGACGTTTCACGTTTCAATTTTTCATATTTCACGATAAAGATCGAAAAGAGGACGCGAGCCTGCACATATTGACGTCATGAGCGCCAAATTCAAACAGGTGTTTTCAAAAGGCGCATTGTCAACATTCATTCATCGTGAACCCTTGCGTCGTTTTCAATTTTGAGCATTCATATCAACCTCCACAACGTAGTCTTGATTTGTGAGTCGATCATTAAGAACGTTTAGTGCATCCATGGTTCGAAACAGCAAATCCCAGATCAGTAAATACGACATTCGGGGTCAGTGTAAAGCTGTACACTTATCCCATTCGCATACGAACAAGCATTATGAATGAGAGCCAAAAAACACCTGCACACATCAGGGTAATCCATCTATCCGGTCTGTACTTATCCGGATACTACAGTATATAGTCGGGCGGCACAGCAGGGTGGCTGTGATACGATTTCATTCATCAGCGCATCACGAGTCACCCGGCCGGACTGCCACATGACCATTAAACAGCAACCGACTGTCCATCAGCAGCGCCACGATGATCAATGTAGGAGAGAGCATGCGGCGGCGGCCAGTTTGCTCTTTCAACTGGACGGCGGCTTACTGCCGCACGAACACCGCTTGCCGGGCGATACGTAATGTATCGTACGTTCGGCCGCGGCGAAAACAACAAAGAAACCGAAAATGCGCGCGCATCTGTCATAAGCAGCGCGCGAGCAATACGGTAGGTGTGCTGATTCGAATTGTGCTCTCAGTACTACCGCGTCCGTGGCAGTAATTCGAATGAAAGTGGCCAAAATTTCCTTTAAAATTTCGGTGGCTCATTTTGATTTACTGAACTGTTTGCTGGAATGGGAATGAAATTGATCTATCTTGCTTAAAGTCATGATCTGTGTTGATTGCAGTCGCAGCGCTTCACACCGCGCGAAGTAAGTGCGCGAAAGGTACAGAAATAATCGAACAAAACGCTGAAAAAATCTATAAGAGGGAGGAGATATCAGTGGATCAGGATTGACTTCTCAGGAGTTTTGCTAGAAGCTTTGACTGGGATTATCCAGGCCTTAGCCATTCGTACATAGCTCTTATTAGGTTGGTCGGAAAGTTTTTTCGTTTTAAGGTTCCTAAGTTTGAATGCGTATAACTCCGTGAAAACGTAACTAATTTCAATGCGCTTTTTTTCATTTGAAAGAGCTCTTTTTAACTTAAATTTTCTTTTTTAAATCTTTAGAATTGATTCATTTTTCGTCATTTCATATTATTGAGAAGGTTGGCAAATTTTCAGCGTTTGAGTGACCTACGTTCAATGACCAATAACTTCGGTAATACAAAACCAAATTCAGTGCGGATTTTTTCATTTTGTAGAACTCTTTTTAACTTAGATTTTCTTTTTTGAATCATAAAAATCTGATTCGAACAACTCATTTTACGAACTTTCTACGAAAATGAAAAATTCCCCATTTTTGCGCGTCTGTCAGGTTTTTTTACCGCAAGCAAACCAAATGCGCGAGCAACGTACGCGAGACGCGCAAAAATGGGGAATTTTTCATTTTCGTAGAAAGTTCGTAAAATGAGTTGTTCGAATCAGATTTTTATGATTCAAAAAAGAAAATCTAAGTTAAAAAGAGTTCTACAAAATGAAAAAATCCGCACTGAATTTGGTTTTGTATTACCGAAGTTATTGGTCATTGAACGTAGGTCACTCAAACGCTGAAAATTTGCCAACCTTCTCAATAATATGAAATGACGAAAAATGAATCAATTCTAAAGATTTAAAAAAGAAAATTTAAGTTAAAAAGAGCTCTTTCAAATGAAAAAAAGCGCATTGAAATTAGTTACGTTTTCACGGAGTTATACGCATTCAAACTTAGGAACCTTAAAACGAAAAAACTTTCCGACCAACCTAATAATATGCAATCAGTACTGTCTATACCTTATGATATGTCTGCCACGCTCACAAACGAATTAGAGGGTCGTTGACTTGTCAGCTCTTCCCTAATTCTTCTCCCTCCTGCCAAATTTTCACTCTCACTCCCTGAGTGCAGTTGCAAAGATTTTCACTGAGCGCCAGGAATTAGTGATGGTTTATGCGACTTTCACGAGCAGGGTTGGGGCCTTCCTGCAACATTCCCTCCCTCCTCCCACTCTCGCTGCAAACAGGTTTTCTCATGACGGCGCAATTGTTTGCTTTTTGCTCTGAATTATCATAGCAGAGCCAGACCGACGAAATCAAGCACTTTCACTTTCAAGTTCAGTAATGTTTATTAACTATGCCATCGCTGGATCACCACATTCGCGCTAAATGCGCATATGCGAGTCGAAACAAAAATAACAAAATAGCGTTCCTAACACAAATATATGTGTACCAAAGTGATAAAAGATCGGAGACGGTTTGATTAACAAAGTCAAGTACAAGATAGGATTCTACAATATATGGCTCACAACGTGCATCATTTTTATAATCCAGGGTAATCATAAAGTAAGGGTGCGAACTGTTCTATTGAATAATTTAATCAAAACTGCACCAACAGAGCAAAATATTTATAGATCACGAAACGCTGAATTTTTACGAAAAATATTTTATAAAAGTTGGTCTTGGTGCTATAAAGATACGACCAAGTAATAACATGGCCTGGTTTTGGAAGCATAATGCTACAAAGACTACAGTATCACGCTTAATGATAACAGAAAGAGATCGGCAATATATTGGGGTGGTAATTAAATCGGCCGGTAAAATTGCTGAAAGCAGCCGGTTGTACTCAAAACAGCCGGTCATACTTAAAACAGCCGGTAAAAAATGGTCTTACTTAAAATAGCCGGTTGTACTCAAATCGGCCGGTTAGACGGATTTGTACTGTAAATATTATAGATGCGTCGGTCCAAGGCTCAGCTAGGTCGGTCCGGTCCAAGACTAAGTAGGGTCGGTCACGGTCCCGGTCCGGTCCTAGGTTAAGCTAGGTCGGTCCGATCCAGAGCTCTGTGAGGTCGGTCCCGGTCCCGGTCCAGCACCAAATACCGCCGGTCCACGGTCCGGTCCATCGACCTAATTTTTCCCATGTAGCGCAACACTGGACCGGGCCGAGTTAAGCTCGGTCCAAGCTACTCGGTCCGGTCAAAAGCTCGGTCCACGGAAAAACAGATCGGTCCCGGTCCGGTCCGGTACACCGAGTGATTCGGTCCACGGTCCAGTGGACCGACACACCTATAGTAAATACCTGGTAATAAGTGTTAGTGTACGGTGACCAATTAGTGACACTGACGGGTGTCAATTTCAAAAGTTAATTTGCGCACAATTAACTTGCTTGCCTGCTTTGAATGCGCCCAATGTGACCGCAGTGCCCCACGCAATTCACAGTAATTGATCACTTGCGAGAAAGCGCAGCTGTTTGGTAAAAAAGCCTCGTTTTAAAAAGAATTGGAAATGCTCTTTCGATGACTTGATTTTCTCTTGTATTTGCATGTGCTTCATTTTCCTGTTCCTGACCTGACCTTTGTCTTGACCCAGTCTTCACTTGTGAATGCAAACAGAACGAGAAATGACAGCAATTTTTGAAATATTTCGCATTCAAAGCAGGCAAGCAAGTTAATTGCGCGCAAATTAACTTTTGAAATTGACACCCGTCAGTGTCACTAATTGGTCAACGTACATTTACACTTAATACCAGGTATTACCAGTACAAATCCGTCTAACCGGCCGATTTGAGTACAACCGGCTATTTTAAGTAAGACCATTTTTTACCGGCTGTTTTAAGTAACACCGGCTTTTTACCGGCTGTTTTAAGTATGAC
>NIUQ01000271.1:0-58118 GCA_002796945.1 Plectus sambesii
CCCATTTTTACCGTAATTTCGGCGCAGGTCAACTTTGAGTTGAAATTGAACATCTTAAGTGCGCGACTTTGGCACTTTTTATGGCACCGTTGGATAGCCCAGAGTTAGGGGAGTAATCCTAGGGTAACTTTTGCTTAGGAATTGTGAACAAGTTCTTGCCGAAAAATGCGAAAAACTGATAAGCAAAAAAATGTGACCTGTTCTTTCCTGCATAACTTTTTTAGTTTTGCACTAATTTTAAAATTTCGGTCAGTTTCAGATTCCTCTCAAAATTTCTTTCGAATGGTATATCGAAACAAGGGTTTCGGTTTTGTTACTATAGTTAGCTGATCAAGTTTGAATTTCCCGCCATATCTCGACACGAAAATATTTTCGAAAAATTCTGATGCGTTTTTCGGAAATTCCGACACAAACTCCCCCTGGGTAACAAATTTCATCAAAATCTGAGACCTTTTTGTAAACTGTGCCAAGGGAAGCTCGATTTTTAGAAACAGTCTCTCTTAAGTATACATCAAGCATTTGACCCAGTATCAGCTAGAAAATTTTGTGTAGCAAGTTTCTTAAAAAAACTTATTAGTGGATCACTATATTTCCTTTAGGCTTTTCATAGGCTTCAGTAAAATAATTTGACGTTACATAATTGAAATATTTATTATTCAAAATTTAAGATAATCGCGGCAGAAATGATACCTCGATTGCTGTGATCATGCCTTATTCGCAAGGGAGGACAGGATCGATAGGGAGCAGTTCAAGGCCATCTACAACTTATCCTTCCACTTCTCCGGGGAGGACAATAATCCTGGGAAACAATTGAGTATTTTAGAGTCTAATCAGTACTCAATAATGCGATTTTGTATGAAACTTTCGTGTGGAGGTATGCACGGACGGGCGGGAAATAGAAAAGTAAATTTTTGGAACGGCTTTCTCCATCAAAAGTTGACACTTCGGCCAGGACTTTTAATTCTAGTTCTTCTAAACATTCGCGCTTTCATAATAGAATTCTACTTTACATCGGACAGCATGGCTATTTCTAGAATTTTTCGTGTATTGGAGCTTTAAATATTTTAGCTCAATTGATGATGGATAATGCTACTCAAGGAAAACCCGATTACCACATTATTGCCGCAGCTGCTTATTTCGTCGTCGATTTTTGCGGATTGGTTATTTATATTATATTTATAATTGCCGTTTTTTCTGATCGCATGAACTACAAACAAAGCTTTTATATTTTTTTAGGACACCTGGCAGTTGGGAATATTGGGGTACTTTGTGAAAATTTATTTGTCGCTTTTCCACTCACATTGGTTGAAAAAAATATTTATGGCGATTTGTGGCTGGTAATACTGGGAATGGGACAAACGTTCTCCTTTCTCTTGGTTCTTGTGTTTTCATTCTTTATTACACTGAACCGCTTTGCTTTGTTCATTTTTCCCACGAAACATAAACGTATATTTAATGTATATAACATTCATTATATGTCAGTGTTTACTTACATAATATCATTTAGCAGAATGTTAGTTACAATCTTTATCGGATGTCCTAAATGGTTTGATGCAAATATCTATGAGTTTATTTTTAAATGCGATTTAGACGTTTCTGATTTTGGAAAAGTTTATTTAAAGCTTGTTTCCTATTTTTCGCTCGCAGTACCCGTTCTAATGGCGTTCCTGTATGCAGCGATCTTTGCGAAGATCAAATATTTAAAAAACAGTGCATCTGCTTTAAGCGTTTTCAGCAGGCAAGACTTTAGTTTGCTGATTCAGAGTGTTCTTTTATGCGTATCTTTAATGTCGAACACATTTACTTTTTGGTTTATTGCAAATGTAACTTCATCTCCATTGGGGCCGATAGTAATTACAACTATTACAGGTGTTAACAGTTTTATAAACCCAGTTATATTCTTTATATTTAATCGACAAGTGAAAGAAAGCATGAAAAAGTTGTTTAGGTATGATCAAGATGTTGTACTTAGGCGGCAACGCAATACAGCCGTTCGTAACGGCTGAAAGGTTATAAATGTTGAAATGCCAGGAGATAACAACTACACTGTAACAATTGCATTTCCTTTGCTGGCTTTGTTCTTTTGTTCATGCAGTATAACGCCCATGTATATCTCGCTTCAATTTTGAATAGTAGTTGTCGATCAAAGACCGTGTGACATTTCAATTTGACATTTACATTGCATAAGCAATGTGTGTTTCTTAATATCTCTTTGATCAGTATAAGAGTAATAAGCGACACAAAATTTCTACTAAGAAGCTCCATTCGACGTATGACAGTAACCACGTACGACGCAAGTCGTACTATCGAAAAATGCACTGTTTTCTGGATCTGTGCCTGAGAGTGAAAATAAAATATATAACATTAGAGATGTATTGCATTTTAACTGATTTCAACTTCAAAAGCGAAAAAGGAAACTCTCGGGTGCCGGAGTCGAACCAGCGACCTATGGATTTCTCTGAGACTCTACAGTCCACCGCTCTACCAACTGAGCTAACCCGAGCATGCATTGAGAGTCATCGTACTACACTCTGTTCGTATCCAAACATACTTTCCGCTCGCACTATTTTGTTAAGCGCAATTTTTTCCTAAAGAGAAGTAGCTGTTTTGGAAACCAAGACAGCAAAGAACCAATATCTATGTAGCTTTTTAAAAACAGTAGCTAGCTTTTCTCGCACTTTACGCTGGAAATCTATGCAAATAAAATTATGAGATTGTGGAGGAATTTGTATCAGTATTGTTCCCAATCGCAATCCAGCTCAAGAGAGGCACTGCTTCTGAATCGACCAAAAAATGTATATCGCGTTTTTTGTGAGGGCTTGTGTTGCGACTGTGTTGAGACTGCACTGCTATCAACGAGCTGTTGAAGCAGGAAAGAGTATATTGCAGCTTATTATTGTTGGCCTAAATTTCGCCGCTAAAATATTTATAATAGTCGCAATCAAATTTGAGAACCAATAAAGAGATTAGTCTCCTGATTCCAAGCTTTCTTATATGCTCGTTACTAAGGGTTAACACACTCTTTTTCTGGTTCATGTCCAGAATAACTAAATCTCCTTTGGCTCCGATTGTAATTGAGAATATGAGTGGAATTAGTGTCTCCCTCAGTCCCATAACTTTCTTTGCATATGATCAGCAAGTGGATGAGAGCATAAAAAGATTGATTTTACCTCAACAAAATCTTTTACAAAGATAGCAATTCAATGTTACTGTTCGTTGTATATGAATAGATACAAATAAATACTTATTATGTCGATGGAAATGTTACATTGCAAAAGTTGTACATTCCTGAGTTAATTTCGCAAGTTTTTTATAAAGGGTTTGATGTAAATAAACAATAGTTTCATCAAATGCAAAAAAGTTCGACAGTTTAATAGTTTGTAATTCACTGTAAAAGAGCCGAGTTTATAGCATGTAGCAGACTTTTTTCATTCGTCCTCAAAGCTCTCCCGATTAGTACCGTCATGCTTGCTTCACTCATGTGCTCTTTTATGTGCATTAAAAGATGAATGATACTGCATGAATATGATTTCACTCTTTAGTCAGCTAACAATATGATATCATTAATTACTGATATCGCGTCTTTCTGTATGCTTCAGTTTGTGATTTAACAATGGTATTTTGTCATCGATTGACACATTATTACCGCTTCTATTAAAAATGAGCAGAATTACGATATCAGGTCATCAACTGACAGCAAGTAATATTGGTTTAATGTCTTTTTTCGAAGATAATATAATTATCCCTTCAGTGTTTACATGTTGCGTCGGTTCTCAAATAGAGCAGTTTAATCGAGTTGGAACCCAGAACTACTAGTCTCATTGCAACCAATCAATGTAACGCAATACACAGTAACGTAACAATTCATGAAAAATATATCGAACTGTTGGTTTGATTAACCGCGTTCGCCCGTTGACCGCATCTCATGGGATCGCAACAGCAAGCGATCTGAGATTTCAAGGGACTGCTCTGAAATAACAGTTTGGTCATAATCAATTTTGAAAGAACTGCACAGTAATAATGCATGTAAGAAACGCACTTTCTTTAATAGGCGCTTAAGTACTTGCAAGAAAGTTCTTTATACTTTAGCTTTTCTAATAAATTTCTGTTTAATAAATAATGTCTTTATATTAGCACATCTGCAGTTGTCACCATAATTTAACATCGAGCTGAGGTTACTTCAACTGTTAAGAATACGTTGCTGAATCTTGTTAAGCGTTTGCCTTTTATAAAATCAAAGAAATATTAGCTGCTGAGGTTTTACTGCTAAATATTAAGTTTTGAGTTTCAAATGACAAATTTTAGCAGTTTGTGCGACAAGGTGAAATATGACCCTTGAAACAGATTTTTAAAAACATACAACGTTGTTGCATCTCACCTGACAATTTATGCCATTCCGCATACACTCGCATCGCGTTGCGTCGCATCTTCCTCGACATGAACATCCTATCCTTTGCCTCGACCGCTGGATAACTCTACACTCGTCTGCGACGTTGCTGTTTAACTGAACACCGGCTGCCAGCAGAAGCATTTGTCTCTCTCTGATTGACAATTTAGTGCTGCGGTACGCTTTGTTTAAACGCCAGAGAGAGTCTTCATCATTGTCGATGATAGAGGACAGTTGGTAATGAATTGTTGAGAAAGGGTATTCTTCGCCCAAGCCTAAAACGAATAGATTGTACCTTAAACTTTTAGATAATGTTAATACTGTAATTAGTGAGCGCAATGGTATTTCCCATAAGAGGGTAGGTAGTCAAAAAAGATCGACGCTTCGCAGCAGAGAATTTTCTCACGCTTTTCCCCGCCTCTGAGGGTCAGAGTCACATATCCGTCTGGCGAATCTCGTACTACAGCACTCCCACGCCCATCTCTCTAATAATTATTACAGTAAAGTCTAGTTGGATGTTACCCCATTATGTTATTAGTGAATCCGTTTCTGTTTCCAAAAGCGTCCCCGAGGGGTACAAGTGTCCAGAACAGTTGCTGTTCTTTCGAGAAGAAACTAGGATTAGATAACTATGGGATGTAGATGCGAGCACTATTTTGTGCCTGTGGGATATGATAAAAGGTGTCAGGGGGGCGCAATCCCTTTATCCCTACCAAGCGCTTCACTGATGAGAAGCTTTTTTGCTAAAAATTAACAGGTTTATTATGAATTACAGATTTTACGGTAAAAACGTAGTTAAAGCTTAGCCCACATATTGGTAAGTGTATTTTTTGACCCAGATTTTCAAAAGGAAACTTTGGTAAGGCCGCTGTTAGTCCTTCTGCCAGAAACGAACGTAATTATTTTAACAGAGGTTTTTAATGGTGTAATGGGCAGTAGTATAGTGGCGGCGTCTAACTCGGTGTATTGATGTCTGTCTGGTGAAATTAGTCGAGTGTTTACCGAGAGTTGTCGCATCGCCGGTTTCTTCTGGAATGACGCACGTCCCGTGGCTGCGCTTAAAGTACCTCAGGATGCACGTGCCAAAGGAAACGCTCTTTTGCGCAGTCGGTGTTGAACTTGATCGTACTATTGATTTCAGCTGGACAGAATCTTGAGATATTGAGAAGGAAAAACCTAAATGGAAGGCTACTTTTCAAACATAAATTATTGCAGATCGAATTCCACAGAATTATATAAAGGTGATATGCACTACTTGTAGTGGGCATTTAAAAAGTGTGAGTGAAAGAGTTTCTCTCATAATACTGCTGAGCACTGAATGTTGATAAGCGGAATCTCTACTCTTTATTTTCATTGCTCAATCCTCAAGCTTTTTATTTTGCTTAATCGTTGCGACTTTCACTATGAGAATAAGTCTTATCACTGAAATTTCATTTCACAGCAGTTAGTGAAATAGGCTCAGGGCATTTTTAAAGAAGACAGGTACTCCCCCGGTGTACGAAAGCAAAAATTGTCCTTTCGATGGTAAATACTATTCAATAAGCAGGAAAAGTTAGCTAATGGATTAAACTTCGGTTTACTTTGATCGAAATACGTTGAGCGTTATTCATTTTCACTATACTGAAGCCATCCACACCGCCTGGCTGCTCGGCTACTGCTCAAACTAGAAGTAAGTGCAAAAGAGCGGACAAGAAGTTGTGCTTTTGAACAATGCGTAACATTCCCGCTGCCAACTATTACTAAGAGCCCAAAACAGTGCGCACATTTAGGGCTGTAATAATACTAATGAACCGATTATCGATGATATCGGTGCACCATTCAGTTATTAATCAAAGTTTCAAATATACCTCGAGGAGGTAGTGGCGCCGGTGCCACTGTAACAGAAGTGATTACTGGAGGGCGCAGTGTTCTGCTGAACGACTTCTTCTTTTGCAGCTGCTTTTTCTTGCTGTTTATTCTTTCTTTAGCTGCTCGTATAGGAGCAGTAGGCTCTAACGTGATCATTTTCTTTTGAAGTGAATTCAAAGCGATCACTTTTTTTCGTACAAAATCTGGTGACTTGTTCGCCTTCTTCGATCTACTCCTCTTTGGCCGCATTTTGGCACTTTTATCGATCTTAAAGCATATGATAATATAAGCACATTGCCTTTGACACAGGAGCAAAATTCGATCAGAAAAGGCATATAGAGTAGCTATTTTACAGTGAAAAGGAGGCACTAGTTGATTAAGATTAGCATTATTGTTTCAAATTCAAGGGTAAACATTGATCGAATATTTACCAGATCAACGTGCCTCCTCCTTTCAACGATTTGACTCCCCTCTCTCTCTTTTAAACTTTAAACTTCCCATCACTGCGAAACAACTGTTTCATATCCGCCACACGTCGCTCTTTCAAGGCGCCCAAGAGGCTATAGCAGAATAGAACCCTAGCAACTCTGGATGTGTCATCACTTTTAATATTTCATAGCATTACCAAGTCTAACTCAAACTGAAACCCGGGAGCAAAAAATGAGCATTCAGGAGTGATTGAGCTTTGATCGATGTGTTTTAACTGAAGTATATGCGCATACAATATGAGTAGAGCGCTTCTTCAAACATCACCAATGAAGAGCGCATCGATCGAAAAACTAAAATACCTGCAAGTTAAAAGATAAATGACTACCGAAAGCAGTTTCTGTGAAGTAGTAGCAGTCTTCATTTTTTTCTCGATGACATCTGACTCTGTCTCGCTCCTACTTGCGCTTCGCTTTCGATTCGCACTTTTGGTGAAAGTAGAGCAGAATAGGAGAAAGTATACGGGCAAATGCGTGAACGCCACCATTGGCTCCGAAATATTCGCAAATGACATCAACAATTGCACGATTGTTTGACGTTTAATGGCCGTCATTAATCGATGAAAGAAGGCCATTTCAGTAACAACCTGAAAATTTTCGAAATTCATTCGTTCAATTACTCATAAGTTAAGCAAAGCTACGAAATCATAATTTCACTTACAGTTTTGGAACCGCTCTTTCCGGAGAAATTAATAATTTGTGCTTCTTTCTCCTCAAAGAAAGTCACAGCACCGGTTCTAATGTTGAGCGGCCCCTCGAGTGTTTCCGATGAGACGGCGGTGCGTTAGTGAGGCCTGCTTTGTGGTTTCAGCGTTCGGTAGGAATGTTTATCAATGCACTCGAACCGCTCCATTGCTTGCTGGACGCGGCTGACTATACAGAAATCACAGTTCACGGATGCACTTGAAAAGTTTTTATAGAACGCACGTTGATTGTTTCTTGATTTTTGAGCTACTCTTTGAATCAAGTTGGCTATTCAGGTAGATCTCTGATCAGTATATTGTATATGTATCAAAGTATATTTCATACTGGCTTCTGAACTGCTTTTGGACATTGCTGGGTTTTGACATATTTCAAGCTTAAAGGGATGAATGAAAATTTTGCAGTTTGAATCAGTGATAGCTTCAGTGAATGAGAAAGCAGAGAATGATTTCAGTAAAGAAAGTCCGTGCAGATATATCGTATGGTAGGGAATTAATTCTATCAAGATGATATATGGTAATATGACGTACGACCATCGAAAAAGTGTATGTCCATCAGTCATGAAGCACTGCGGCGAACGATCCAAAATGAATCGCACTCAAAAGTTTACAACAGTTTAATGCGTTTATAGGATATATTGTAATACGAGGAAAATACAGTATACTTGATGTCATCATTCGCTCTGTCATAATGCTGATAAAGTATTTTTCCCAAATGAAAAATATTTGTTTTGTTCTCTTTTTGACATTCTTTGTCTTGTTTCTAAGCACGATTGTATATGAAAACTGCTGATAATATTAGCCTCAACTATTTTATCACTCAAGATATGGGCCGATGCGATTTCGGTTTTAGATGTTTTGCGCAAGAGACACCTACACAATGTTTTCTTCCGCTGCGAAAATATGTATTCATTTCCGGAATTTTGCGGCCGTCTGCGCTCAACGTTCCTGGTACGCTAGCATGGAGTCAAACAGTTAGCGTCATGTATTTTCCGGTAGCGACATAAAGCGGTCTGCTGGTCGTGCACGCAAATAATTCCAATCAAATATTAGCGCTGTCAAACACAGCTTTGTTCCGAATACAGAGACAATGTTCATGCCACATTTGAACAACTGCTATTTACTTCGCCTTCCATAGAATCCTACAAGGCTTTGGACCGTTTAAACGTTCAGCAGACAAGCTTGAAATTTATTGCAATGTTTATTGCTCGTTATAGTGACATCTAATGAAATGTTGCGCCCTGGCAAACAGTAAAGAGTTGTGGAACGTCCTAGAATATTTCTTCCCACCAAGCATTTCCAGCCAGGCTCGTAAAATCGGAGAGTACAAGGAGCAGACTAAAGCTATTTTTTAACTCTCTGTTATTTCATGATGTGCATTTCCCCTCTTCCAATAAAATAATGGCTTAGGGTAAATATTGAAATTTTCTTAGTGAGTAGCAAAGTATTTTTAGGGTGAAAAATTTGGGGAATTTTTTGAAGAGAAAGCAGTCATCTTGTATCTTGCTAATATTATGATTTACGGGACCGTATGGCATACGACCTAAACTTGCGCTTATATCTCTCATCAATGCAATAGTCATCGCAGGCCTTTATGTTCACATGCAGCATTCCTTTTTTTGGCAAATATTGTGAATGAAAGTTATGGGCGTGGCTTAGGCCGAGTTCCACTACGGTATCAATATATATGTTCGATTCTTCATTTATTATTTATATAACATGAATCTTTGTCTGAAACTCTTATCATACTTCAGCTGTTACAATGATGTGCAACGCGATCATCTTGTTCATCTCTTTCTTGCTGCTGTTTTCACTGACACCGGTGACCAACGCTCTGACTTGCAAGTCAGGCACAATTAAAACTTTCGTTTCTCAATCGTGTGCAAGTGGCGTACAATGGTGTTTGACACAAGAATCAACTGCAGGAGGTAAATGCTTGTTGAGAATTTATATCGTTAGAGGACAGGTGAATGAAAACTGGATTACAGGATTCGAAGCTTCAGAGTTTTGAAAAGAAAAGGCATTTTTACGGTAGACTGCCGCATGTGCTCTATTAAACTTTGTTTTTAAATGCGTCATGTTTAATATTATTTATGCATACCACTTTAATAAAGGCACTTTTAAGTTCAAAGAGGACATTTCCCAAATTACATAGGACACTTTTCAAGTCTTATCAGTATGTAAAACGACCTTTTTGAACTGAAAAGTGTTCTTAATGTAATGGATACGATATAAATATTGCAAATTTATCGCAAAATCCATAAAGATTGATTAACATCATCGAATGTCTTTTGCAGCTTCTTCGCCCTTTTCATACGCTCGGACTTGCGACGGACTTGCATTCGCATCCGTATGTACCCAGAATAGTATTGCGAATAATAACTGCAAGCAGCTGGGCTCATCAAAAGTCTGCTGCTGTAACACGAACGATTGCAATCCAGCGTCGACGGTCAGACCTAGTCAAACACTCTGGATTATGACTGCGCTGGCTTCGTTCTTACTGTTCATAATTGTTCACAATTAAATGACTTTGTACCATGTAACTGTGTATATTTTAATTTGCTTGATACAATCCAGAATAAACATGTATTCACTGCAAAATTTTGTCAGTCTCTGCGGTTCCTAGCACATTACTAACGAGCCTTATTGCGTCGAATGTTTCCGTATTGTTGCGAAATGAATCAGCGTGCTGGTAGTGCAAGCAAAAAATTCCTCCCAGATCAAGACGCTTCCAAAAACTGCTCTTTTTCGAGCACAGAATCAATTCTTATATCACATTTGAACAGCTCATCTTCCACATTGAGCTCTATTACAGCGTAAAATGCAGTAGAATATTTTAAATTGAGCTGACAATGGAGAATTTTGTTCAACGGCTGTACTCTCATTAGCTACTCTTCCCCAGATTCTGCGCTCTGAAGGACTGCAGAAGGAGGGGAGATTCATTGCTTCTGCAGGCCTAACTTGTCAATAAAAAAACCTACCGTCTAACAGCGAACCTTGTAGGAAGGTGTCGCATATCGAGATACAAAACGGTTTTTTGCTTCTCTACCTTAAAATTGCAATTTTAATGCTATACAACTGATCAAATAACGTCGAGGCGATGCGTTTGTTTCGTTTTCACCCCGAAGGCGCTGTCTTGTTACTCAATTTGTGTTCTGCACTTATGCTACAAATTGAGTCAATCGATTGAAATTGAAGCAATGATCACATTTTACAAGCAATAATTTTTCTCACTCTTTCTCTCTGAACGCAAAAAGGACTGTAAATGATTAGTAAAATAGCGCTTACGCAACTGGTCTTGATTCTATACTGCATCGAAAACTACTGTTGAAGGATATAGCGTCAATGTGCTAAAAGGATTCTCGGGTGCCGGAGTCGAACCAGCGACCTATGGATAACTTCGTGACTCTACAGTCCACCGCTCTACCAACTGAGCTAACCCGAGTATATAAAGTTGCAAAACTATTCAAATTTTGACCTAGTCCTTCGCACATAAGTAACATTAATCATAACTCAACCACCAAATTAATCTCTTCACAGCGCAAGGTTGCATGGCTGGCAATATTATTGTCACATAAATGTCATTGAAGTATAGTTAATACTAATACAATTTATGAGTGAATGTCCAGGTGAAAATTCATTTCGTATTCTGTCTTTGTTCACGGGTTAGCTTAGTTGGTAGAGCGGTGGACTTCCATAGGTCGCTGGTTCAACTCCGGCACTCGAGCTCGCCGTTTCAGAATTCGTGGCATGCCTTTCCTAGTAAGAAGGAAGGTATACCTCCAATAACAAACTGCAATACTTCTTTTATTTATTTTGCAGCTTCTCATGAACTCAATATTATAGTTTCAAGCACTGTTTCTGATTTAATTCTGAAATCTGGCCTAAAACTTGAAACGAACGCTGCTTATAAAGTAAGTAGCAGATCAATCATCCATGATACATCATTAGATTGTGCGTCCTTTCCCGAATCCTGCCATATCGGGCATTTTCATGCTAATCAAATGATCCAGTGGTTATGCAAAAGGATCAAACCCGCCTGATGTTCTCTGGTTGTCAAGTTATTCAAAATACAAGTCTTTATTGCTATTCACTTTGCATAATTGTATTTTCAGGTTTACATAACAACTCGCGATTTTTAACGTTGCGTCAGTTTGGTGAAACAAACCCGTAGAATTACTATTCCATCAATGCCATAATTCTTGTATTAAATCGCTAAATGCAAAAAAGGAAGAACTGTTGGGTATAGACCGCGGCTTAGCGCATTGGCTTGCTTTATTATACTGTTTAGCATGCGCAAATGTTTTACGAATGGTTGTTAAAGATTGCTATGGCCGATGCTATTATACATTAATTATTAGCTTCATTTAAATACATATTACAGCGAAAGCTTTTTCTTTTACTGAGCAAAAAATTTTGTTGCAAAGTCAAGCGTATATATTTTGTATATGTCTTAAAGCAAAGGACTTTTCTTCCTTCCCTTGTTCTCTCCGCTTTCATATCTGCTTCTTTACTTACATGTCAATAGGAATCATTTGATGAGTACATTTCCGCTTTTGCTTTTATAAGAAATTAAAATGCACGGCATACGAGCTTTATGACGCCATTCCGAGCAAAAATTTGGTATCTATTGTGATTCTGGGCAAAGTTCGATGCGGTTTCTTTCGATTCCCTGAAACAGATTGGCCCGCTCGGAAATTCTTCTAGCAGCTGAGTATGACCTCTGTCTGCTGCACTCCTTGGATCTGCAAAAAGTAGTTAGCAACCACACGCGAACGTTGACAAATTAATGAACATGAAAGATAAGACTTACAATCATCGACTGCAAAAATATAGTCCGCATATACTTGTCTGGTATCTAAAAGTTTATGAAGCGTTTTGAATGCCCTTTTCCATGACAACTCTTCAATTATTCTAACTGGAGTAACCTTAAGGTTAAACTTCGTATGAGCATTTGCCGCTTTTACGAAATTTTTGAAATAGAGTCTGAAAGCTTAATTATTCATGTAATACTCTCAGCTTACAAATTTTAGCGTACGCTGATATGCGGTCTGTCTCTTCTGTAAAAGGGTTGACGACAGTCACCTGAATCCATTGTTGCATTGGTAGATTTTGGAAAGATATGAGTGGTGGAATATTGTGCTGTTCTCGAGCTGCAAAAGAGCAACCTGTTCCAGCATAATAGGAATCGCTTGTAAAGTTGCTTTGCAATTTATGGAAGTAAAGCAGTAAAGGCAACGTGCAGAACGCCTTTCTCAGCAAATGAAGCATTGAGAACCAAGAATTAGGCATGAATTTGAAGCTTGATGCGTTCTATTGAAAACACAGTTGCAGGTATATATTTTCCCTCGCTTATTGATAGAATTTAAAAATTTCAAAGTTAAAAAGGCTATCATGATGTCACTCAAGTTAACATAGTACTTTGGATAAAACAAATACAAACACGTATCTTCTAGAGTTGCAAAACTGATTAAGCTGTCGCTCTCCCACTCCCACACTCTTTAGTATAGCAAGGCGCACAGTTTTGGTTCCTTGTAAGATACATTTGCTTCCTGGGATTATTTTAGTTCTAAAATGAAATTAGGGAACCTCTGAATGCTCTATACAGATCGCATATTGTCCTGGTCAAGCTCATCATGGGCTCGTTTGCTCTTCGTGGGTAACTTGCGGCGATACAGTTGACGACGACTCGCGCGGAAATAATACGATTGAACATAGGTCGCCGCTTCGGCAAATCAGTATAAATTACATATTCTTCTAAACCATCTTCGTTGACAGTCAGCACTCTGCATTTCTTTGATATACCATTGGTTAACCCGTTCAGTCTGAGACATGTGTTGTGAAAGCTCCTAGGGTCTAAAAACAAACATCAACCAATTATGGCCATTTTTATAAGCTTAAATAATTATTACTTATTTTCTTTATTTGGCTTTATGACTTTTTGCGACTCTTATATTTATATGCAGTAAACCGCGTATAAGAGAATGTATGAGGTTGCACAAAAATTGTCGAGAATGATCATTTCTTAAGCGTTGTAGCATAATGTATAAGAAATTATTAACGATTTCTTATATCTCTTATACACGGATTCTGCAGTATTCGAAAATCGTCGAAAAAAGCTTGGGTATTCCTAAAAACTCCGAAATTTTACTCATTAGGTCACTTCTTGCTATAATCCCTGACAGAGTATAGCAGATACCGCCTACAGCAGTATGAGTCACAATATGACTTTATTTGTACTAAAATAAGCTCATTGTTACTCTCATGGTCTTGTATTCCGTCGATAGTAATTATCAAATTCGCTGTTGAGTAGAGTATTTCTTGAACAGGGATTTCTGTATAGCATCTCATGGGATGTTTCGTTAGTTTTAATCCATTTGATTGCGCCATCAAAACAAAGTCATGCACAAATTTCCTAAAATAAGTTTTATTTTAAAATCACTTGCTTACATAATAAAACAGACGATTTTAAAAGCTTCTCAAAATTAGCTATGCCATGTTACAATTAATGATGCATGAACGGGAAATCAGCAGAAGAAAAAGGAGATGAAAAGTGGTAAATAATTAAAGAACATCTTACTGTAGATTATTGTCGATGTATGAATTTTTGAGTATGTTAAGTTTCACTAATATCCAGCGTTGTTCTTCTTCCGTGTGCCACTCTCCAGCATCTGCAAGGTACTATTTTGAATTAGGCGGCAGTTCTACAGACCAGTCTCTTTCGGCTCGCAGCTTCACCCCCGAGAAAAGTCAAGAAGATGAGCAAAAAAGCTCTAACTTTTGTTTAGTTCACCTTGCTCTGCGAGTTCGCCAAAGATCACATTAGATATTGGTACTGACATACCACTATCTTCTGTATAACATTCAGGGGTAGAAGTGAACGGTTGGTCGCTGTCGCTGGAGTCGTAATTCTCGGTGGTGACTGACGAGCAATCTTCGTACTCTTTAACAAATTCATCATAGACAATCGTTCGCTTATCGTATTCAATGATAGAAAGTTTGGCGATGCAACGAGGAGCGGCAATGGAAATGACGTTCTCCTTTGTTACAGACTCGTCTCCTCGACGAAAAACAATGAAGACAACCGGCCATTCATAGGATACTGTTCGGTAATAAGCGTCAACTGCTACAATAGAACAACCTAAATCAGCAATTTGTTCTTCCACAGAACCACTGCAGATATTATTTTTGGAGAGCAATTTTCTTATAATTTCAGCATCTTCACTGTGCGATGTAATGATGCCGATATCTTTGTGGCGCAGCTTTGGCAAGTTACTTGCACTGTCGTTGTTTGAGCTCTCATTTGCGTCGACCAACAGTGCAGTAATCTTCAACAAGAGATAACATCGAACGCTTTCAAAATTCTCAAAATGTTCTCTGTTGATTGGAACGCCAGCAATACTGTGACCAAACCTAGGAATCATACGACCACGACTAAAGTGAATCTTCCATTCGTCGAAAACAGTTATCGTGCCGCGAAGCACAACATTGAGTTCAAAATTGTCGAACTTCTCTAAACTCCTTTTATAAAACTCGAATTCGACACTTGCTTGCTGAGGCTTGTCAAAACCAGTAATCACAACAAATGTCTGACCCAAAGTCCACGCCCGTTTGCTTATTTCCTTCATAAATTTTTCTTCTATGGGAGCTTCATCAAAAAACACGTCATCTTCTGATTTTACATGGCGCAAGTAATCAATTGTGCGAATAATAGGCTTCCTTTTTATGAAATTTGTTGCGCTACATTGTTCTTTTTTAAAAAATGCTTCATATTTCGCCATCAGCGCCTCGTTAACGAATATAAAAATCTTACTGCCCTCCTTCTCCAGTTTAGCTGCTGCCAGTGCTCTGAGCTTAACGAGCAGGGTTTTGCCGGAACCAGGCGTCCCCCGAACAGTAATATTATTGCTTTGACAGTAGAAAATTTCCATTTGTTTTCCTGTCAGATATATAGTTCCAAATGCTGCGCTGTCAATTTCATTTTGCTGCTGCTTACCTGCTTGCTGTTTTCGTTTTTTTTGCTTGTCAGTTTCAAAGTCTTGAGTTTGAATCCATTGAGCAATTTGAATTGCATTGGAAGACTGAGAATGGAAATCCACTCTTGTGCGGCAGCAGACAAGCTCTGCAGCAAAGCGCACGATCAAAGATTTATCTTGAATTTCGGCTGTTTGAGTAGCCATAAATATTTTTTTAATGTCGATAAAACTCTCGCTGACAGTCGTTCGGTAGTAGCCAACATGACGGTCAACGTCACATTCGTATTTATATATTCTCCAGTTTTCCACGCCTATAGAAGGGTAGCAAGCAATTCCAGTAACTGTCGCTAATTTTTTCTGGAATAGAGACTGAAAATGACGAGTTATATTTATGACATTTCTATCAAGTTGCCTTTCAACGTTCTTCTTCAGGATATATCCAAGCTCAGTTGTGGCCTTTACTTCGACAACAAAAATTCCGAATCGTTCATGAATGAAGATAAAATCGCATTCACCGTCGTCAAGTTTAACAGGAGCGCTGGCATTTTTTCCCGCATTGCGAAGATCTTTGCTGTCGAGACCGCCGATTAAGATGCCGCCAAGTTTGAGCTGAACGAATTGTTGAAGGAATTTATTTTCGCCACTCTGCCCTCGAGCCTTTTCCGGAGCTCTATTAAATGGTCCACGATGTGCAAAAGGTAACACATCTACGCATGGCGGGACGCAAATAGTTTCTTCCTCCATTGCGCAAATAATTTTTCTCCACTCTATAGATGGATAATATCGATCCATTGTCTCCTCGACAGTGCAACAATTTTTTGAAACTTGCGCTAATATGGCCATTTTCTAAGCTCTGACTATTGGTGTGGGCTAAAAAAAATTGAAGTCAAAACTCGCGAAATTAATTTATTGAACGATGCTGTTATCGTGTAAAAAGCGAAGGCGACAGTATAATGCTAGCTCTGTTCAATAAATATTCGAAACATACTCCTAATGTTCTAATATTAATTGAAAAAATTTTCTGGGAACAATGTACAATTTAAAAAGAATTTAGGAATATGCATTGAACTTCGGAACTGAATAAAGTTATATAGTAAAGCTGTTTCAATAGAAGTATTGAAGTTATTTTTAACCTAATTAATTAGTTGAAGTTGGAAAGAGATGCACAGCTAAGCCACCAATATTAAATACGTTAGGCAAGAGCAATCGCCGGGAGATACAGCGACAGGTACAATCTGCACAATAATGTTGCCGTGCCTCAATCCGGTCGTCACGGCCATACTTCCGCCATTGCGGCCATTTATTCATCCATCCATACCAGCCAGCCATTCACAAGCGTTCAGACATTCTTTTTAAATAATAATCGCTATCCGGCATAATGGCTCTCTCTGCATCCGGTTTTTAACGGCCAACTTGACTGCATATAACGTATTGCATGGTGCCTACATCTGCTAAACCCTCACGGGTCATATCTCTAAGACGGAAATTCATTCAAAGCTTCTGGCTTTGAAAGCCTAGAAAATCAGCAAAAATTGACATTATCTTAAATCATATTTGGAAAATATGCAGATTAGAAACAGTGTCATCGAAGAAAATGAAAGGCGAAACATATGAGTTGCGCGTGAGCGACAAAGTGACAGCGTATGAAGCGGACAGAACAAATTTTAGAAATACCATTGTGCATGCTATGCTATATATTATGCAAACAGTTTGTCATACAGCGGTGCGAGCGTCCCGGTGATAAAGATACTAGCTTTTATAGTAAGAGCATCGATTAAAGGTTACTCCCTTTCGTTTGGCCCAAAGCATTTTTATAGTGCCACCGCGATCACAGTTGTGCTTTTCCAGAAAAACAACTCGTACTTTTCCAACTTAGGCTAGCTATGATTTTTCTAAAAAACTAAAAATTATAATTAAAAAAATAATTAGATCCACTGAAACATAGCTAATATCTTAATTTACATAAAGAAACTTGGATTTTAAGCAATATTTAGAGCCGCATTCCAGCTGTGACGGTGTACACGAGCGCACGACCTGAACTGCGTGTAATCAGGGGCCTATTTCATAAAACTGTTGCAATTGCAGAGTTGCAGAATTGCGGAATTGCATCAGCGGCGATTGGTCAAAAAACCAGAAATAACTGGAGAAAACTAGAAAATGACCAATCAGCGCACTTGCAATTCCGCAATTCTGCAACTCTGCAGTTGCAATAGTTTTATGAAATAGGCCACAGAATGTCTTTAAACACTTTTCCTGGTACCCGCGGAGAGGAAGCAACCTTGTGAAAATCTCATGCCCAATTTCGTCATTCAATGGGTTCAGCGATCAGCGCACGGAAACACAATCGATTTAATGCATGGCTCGCCTAAAGTATGACAAGCGCTATAGAGTCCAATCGTTCGCTTTACTCCAAGTTGTGAAGCTACGACTATGACAGCTCGTCTATGGAACTATGAAGCTCGAGTCACCTTCAATGAGTCGACGCGAATGAGTAGAGAGTAACTTCCAGCAGATATGATGTTAGTGGTGACCTTGAATGAACAGGTTTGAAATGTGCTGGATCGATGACAAAATCAAATGCAAACCGATTGAAACTGAATGCAAAAGCGACATATTATGCTGGAAGATGAACTACGTGAGGTCAACTGTCTGCTACTCAAATGAATGCTTCTAATGCTACTAAAATGAAACGATTCTCTAGCAAGGTGCATTTAGTCAATGGGGCGGTTTCACATCGCGTACTTTAGCTAAAGTCATACTTAAGGCCTATCCTTCATCATTGGGCCGGTTTCATATCGCGTACTTTAACTAAAGTCGGACTTTACGCAATGATGAAGGATAGGCCTTAAGTACGACTTAAGCTAAAGTAGGCTATGTGAAACCGGCCTAATATTCACTTACCGCCAACATTGGCCACTGTAGGCATCAAACTACGTGATGCCTTAAAGTGATCTGTCACCATATTAGGAGTTATCTTTAGACTGCTTCACAAAG
This sequence comes from Plectus sambesii, assembly GCA_002796945.1. Lineage (NCBI taxonomy): Eukaryota > Metazoa > Nematoda > Chromadorea > Plectida > Plectidae > Plectus > Plectus sambesii. The sequence continues at coordinate 18,392 of NIUQ01000271.1, forward strand.
GCTGCAGTCACTGGACTAGTTCTCAAAGACCGCTATTCAAAGGCCGCTATTCAACTAACCAGTTTTACAAGTATTACAAGGGTATCATTGCATGGCTGATTGGTGTGCAACTACCCCATATAAACGATGAACATACATGGCTCATCGTCGGTTAACATCATACTGTAATTGGTTATTAGTTGTGAGTCTAAGACTGTGTGTTACGTTGATGTAGGTTTGTATAACGAAGTAAACTCTTCTATCATACAACTCCAACCTACAGCCACCACCGCATAAACGTGATCAAATTAAGTTATATCGATATCTCGCTCGCGTTACTTTATGGGCGCAATTGAGCAGCTTAAGTTGACGAGATCCCAATCGGTCATGCGCCTTAATATTTGAAGTGTCACATTCCAGGTGCTACAGAACGATACACTTTTATTTGTGACTTTAAGTCATATCAATTCATGAAAGAAGCAAAAAAGGATCACCAAAGAAGTCGCCAGTTTGCAAAATAGATTTTCATAGATTTCCATGTATTCTATGAATACACAATATATTTCCACGCCTCTCTGCTGGTTTGAAGCAGCCGAAGCATGGTAAAATCGCTTAGATCACGCCACTATCTCTGAGCAACAATCGACCGGATATGCGCGCGACCATTCATTACATATTCAAAACGCTGATTGTCAAGCATCTGTGCAGGCAATTGACTACACTGACAGAGCAGAACGTGCTAGCAGCAGAAAGAGTGGATGAATGAATGATTCAGAGGCAAATTTATAAAGGCTTTGAATACTGTTGTTCCGATATGATACGGCAACTTTTAGCTGAACGGGGCTGGACCGAACGAGTCTATTTTCGTCTGTAAGCGGATTCATACGCATGCAGTGGCTTCAAATCAATCATCTGTCGCTCATCACTTTGGTCGAAGCTATTTGTCAAATTCTTGTAATCTTTTAGCGGATACTGCCTGAATAACGGCCAACTTTCAACTCCTGTGTCACAGTTCTGAAGTGTCCGCAATCGTTCTTGACATAATTAATATAAGTGCCAAGAGAAAAGTTTTGGTGAAAGTCAGAGAAAAAACTTCACTATTCGTTCTCGGGTTAGCTCAGCTGGTAGAGCGGTGGACTGTAGAGTCTCATTATTGACATCCATAGGTCGCTGGTTCGACTCCGGCACCCGAGATCGTTTTGTTGCTTTCATCTTGTCGATTTCTTCAACAGTACATCAAGTCAATATATTTTAGTACGTCGATGTTTTCAAACGAAAATAAACCAAAAATGGCACTCGGTAAATAAAGGTAAAAGCAAATCTCGGGTGCCGGAGTCGAACCAGCGACCTATGGATGTCAATGATGAGACTCTACAGTCCACCGCTCTACCAACTGAGCTAACCCGAGAACAATTCTCCAGGTATCTTCTCTATTTTTCTGTGAAAAATTTCGCTGAGCACTGATGGTAATTTTGATAATGACGATGAAAAGATTGAAACTAAAACTTAAATTAAGGTTTGGGAGTCAATCGGTATTAAGAGAAAAACCAATAGAATCATTAGCATAAAGTGTTGCGAAGAGCTTCGACGAAATTGAAGGGTGACAGCAATTATCATAGCAACATGAAAATACAATCGTTACCCTTTCTGGTCATGTGGTAGATCGTTTCTCACGATCGAACTTTGAGGTCGAGGCAGAGGTAGGCAACGAGAGGAGTTCATGAGCACAAAATGAAGCTTGGGAGATACGCATCCCACGCGCGCAGTTCATGATGGTATATGCAAAAGATGAGGCAGGAACTGGATTCAAAGCAACTTTGTGGTGATTGAGGTTACCTCTCTCATATTATTGATATTATTTATTCGTCAGACGTGAGCAGATGGAATAATGTCAATATATGCAAAGTTAGCTGTAATTGTAAGAAGTTAATGTTTTAGTATGAAATGTGCAATTAATATTGATTACTTTGTTTGAAATGCGTGATCTGAGCGCCCTGTAACTCTGACTGTTTTGGGATTTATCATCTATAATAAGCTATTTATGATTAAATAATTTGGAATTTATATTTGATACCACCTAATGCATTTATTTGGACTAAGTTTTTTGAGTAAAGGATTCTCCGTCAATGCAATAAAGAAATTAGAATTGACTACGCGAAATGATCCTTCTCATCAAACTGGCTCAGTCTATGGTGCGCTGACGTAACAGTTCCGTACGCAGGTGGCCTGATACAATGCTTATGTTTACTAACGGTCGACAAAATGCGATTTCTGAAGCCGTATAATAAATTAAGCAAACCACTTGATCCCTAATACCTGATTGCGTAAAAGAATTTTACTGATTGAAGAGTTTTGTATAAGCAATCGTTGGTCTTTCAGCAGGCTTTATATATACAAAATAGAGCAGACGTATAGGCCATCTTTCAAGCGATCAGTAAAAATTTCGGCTGATTCAGTTTCTTTAGTATTGAATTTTTTTAGCGCGATGTATATCACTTTGTTCCTGTCTGCTCTCCTCTTCTTCTTTCTTCAATTCTACTACACAAGTAAGCTTTCCTTTACGATAATGCAGGCTTTTCCTTTTCCTAAGAGCCATTAAAGCTTAAGGATGAAGCCTAAAGGTGGGTAAAACGTAGCAGAAAAGTTTCGAATGAAAAATTACGCTTTTGTAGGCACTTTTTGCCCTATAAAATATTTTTTGGCAGTCAAATATAGTGATAAATTAAATTAAATTATGGGTCCTATCTTGCTCAAAATAATGGTGCTGCGCTCATCGAATTTCTGCGCGTCTACCTAGAAGCTGCGAACTAATTTTCAAATCGTAAATAATGGATCGCAGTCTGAGGCATGAGCGAGGCGCACCCATACGCGATGATACTCGAATATAAGAGAGCGAGGGGAGATTTGAAAAAACGATCTTTCATGTGAGTTTATTTTTGCTTGAATTCGACACAATAAACTTTAGTAAAGACTATCCAAAAATAGTCAGTAATATAATCTCAGATCAGCAAAAATGAAAAAATAATTAGCTATTCGAAGAAATCTCTGTTCGTGATGTGTTTCGTACTTCTATCATCAACAGGTCTTTTTTAACGAGTGAATCAGCTAAACCGCGTCATAACATATACAGCATGTGCTGATCAGTCAGCCGGCATGAACGGCGCGTATGTTAACGCTTGGACACAACAATGGTTTTTATTATGATGTGTCATGTAGTTCTTATACCGATGTTTTCGGCCCCGGGCCAACAATCCCAAGATATGTTATGCCACACCCTCTACATGTAATTCCCTTAAAAATGATGAATAAATTTAGAAAAAAGTTTGATTACTTAAATTACTTTCAGCGGCGTCGACATCCGACGGCTTCGAGGCTCAATTTGGGTACAGCGGCGAAAAGGGTCCGAACACGAATGCCTGGCCTCCCCTCTGTCACAGCGGCGATCGCCAGTCTCCGATTGATATCCATCTGGCCAGTGCAGTCTCCTCTGATCTTGCACCAATAAACTTTCACAATTACGACCACAGAGGTCCAGTTGTTATCACCAACAATGGACATTCCGGTATAGTACTCATTGATATATAGTAACCTATTCAATGAAGCTTTTGCAACGTTTCAAATTTCAGTAGTTTGGAAAAAATTAAGGGAGCTCTGATCGCACTGATGTGGAAATTCAGCATTTAAACATTCAAACCATATCCCTTTTAAGGTGAAAGAGTTTTAAGAGTGTGCATGAGAGCTCTCCACCGGGCACTCTTTTGCCCATTTAATGTCCTACCACCTTTTATACCAGTACAGATATTGGTGGATATAAATACTTAGCGTTAATAACGAAAAATAATACGGTTTGCTTGATTCACTCACAATGCAGGCTAAGGAGATGGATTCAGAGATCTTTAAGACAGCTAAAATGATCGTTTTGCTGCTATCAATGTGTTATGGACGCTGCGTCCAATCATAATTGTGGTCAGATTTACAGTTCAGCAATCATTGAAAGACCACGTGTGCTGAGTGTTTTTTTATTAATTTCACAAATTTAATTATAGTAACAGCGTCCGGCTTCGATAAATGGGTTACTCGCGACAGTAAACAGCCATTCATAACTGGAGGCGGTCTGGATGGAAAATATTACCTTGTTGGCTTCCATTTTCATTGGGGAACACATGATAAGGAAGGCAGCGAGCATACTGTGAACGGACAACACTTCCCACTTGAGGTGAAGCTCGAAGTTGACTTATAACGCTGCGCCGATGCTCTCATGAAGTGCAGAAGTAGACGTGGGTTCGCGCACTGAAGGAGTGCAACCGGCTGGCATGGGACAATCAATAGAATATACTTAACAATGAAATCCGACTGTCAATGCGGACTAGAAATGTACGGGGGAAATCGACCGGAATGGCTTGTGCAGTATTCGAGGAAATAGTTTCCCGTTATAAACTACCAAAGTTAAATTCTCTCTCATTTATAAAGACGCTGTGGTGGTTGAACTGATATTTTCCAACCTTATTAGGGAGAACTTTATTATGCTTCGCTCCTAATCTGCATTCCATTAGAATCATATTTCCTGCAGCTGCAGTTTAATGAAATTTGTTAAATGCCTACTTGCTTAGGTTCATTTTGTTCATCAGAAAGCAAATCTCACGGCGGTTGAATCAAAGTCAAAGAGTGACGGGCTGGCCGTGGTCGCTGTTTGGTTCTACATTGACAACAACAATGACAAGCCGTTGGCGCAATTAGAAAAAGCTTACTTGAATACCGACTTTTACGGTAAACAACTAATAATTTGGTTGTGAGTAGGTATATTTTGCAAGCGTGAATCCTACATTTGCAAAAAACAACTCAACTATACAGTGGTCACTGCTAACTTACCTATATTAGTGGGTTGAATAAACGGTGCAATAATTTATTTTTTGCGAAATAAACGTTGATTTGAGTTTCTTAGTACTTGTAAAAGTACGTGCCGTTAATATTATTAGGTTTGTAAGTGAAGATTGTTAAGTGCGAGGATGCAGAGCAATCAGAAATATCGCTATTCTTCATTTAATAGTAATGGTCTGAGCGCATTTTTCGTATGGAAGTGAAGGCCCTAAATATTTTATTTCTTTTCAATACTTCACAGGCTCATTTTCGAAGATCGTCGAGAATTAACAGTGAGAACGTAGATATATCTAATTGCAGATCAAACATTCAACATCAATGATGTACTGCTCAATGACATGATTCCATCTAACAGAGCATCGTATTTCCGCTACGATGGATCGCTGACGACACCCAGCTGCGAAGAATCCGTTATATGGACCATTTTCCAAGAACCGCTAACGGTCGTCGATAGACAGGTACGGTGTTTGGCAAAATTCGAGACAACAAAGCGGACAATCTGAGCAACCGGGGACCTGTTGCATTTAAGCGCGACTGTTTCAACTTGAGCCCAACTGCTGCGTCTCATACTTTTGACGTGCGAACGTGATATTGAAAATGTTGAGTCGAGTTCTCAGTGAGTAAGCTTTCATGAAATTATTCATAGAACGATAAATGAAGTTTTTATGATATTCAATGAACTTTCTATGAATAATTTCATTAAATGATGAAAATCTTGCTTTAGCCAATTTCACGAACAAATTCATTATTTCAATTAACTATGATTTAATAAGTAGTTGGACTATTAATAAAAATTTGCCAAATAAATTCAGAATTCTCACCAGCACTGACCATGTACAGCAGTCAAATCCTATGATTGCGACGAGTGATCATATATAATTGTATACCGTATTTTAAGAAATAGTGGCACAGGTACCACTATTTTTCGTAATAATAAAAAGTGCGAGATGATCTCAGATCCAAAAATGATGTTAGTGATAGCTACTCGGTGGTCTCTTTCGAGCTGTGCTTTGGAATTTTTTCAAATGATGCTGGATCGCTTAAACATATATGAGAAGTCTAAGCCTGAGTTAATAGTGGCACTGTGCCACTATTTCTTAAAATACGGTACATTTCTTTCAGCTCTCTGAGTTGCGCAATCATTCGTCGACACTGGGAAATAAACTGCACAACTATCGCAACGCACAACCGCTGTACAATCGCAAGGTATACAGAGCTGGTACCAACGGAGATCTTACAATGCCAGGAATTGTTAACAGTGCCGTAAGCATTGTTCCATTCATCAAAAGCACATCTGTTCCATTCATATTTGTTATGCAATGCCTATTAATGGTCATATATTCTTAACTGGAAAGCAGAGAGAACTGAAGCATAAAATATTGCGCACTCTTTGAATTGACGAAACCGACAGACTGTGGTCTGAGGTTGCAAAAGTTCAGACTAAGACATACAGACGCATAACGCTCCCCTAAAAGCGGCTTTTTCATTACTGTCTTCAATATTCACATTTTAAAAAGATTAGCCTGAAATATTCGTTTATCTTGAGTCAACTTTAGTTCAGTATTTCATGCAAACACTATTCTGTTGTAGGATACATTTAGTGTGTCCCAGAAATCCCTGCAGATGCGAACGGTCTTTGAACAAACTTGATAAAATAAGTTCTGATTCCTAGCTCGAGGTCGCGGGGGTTCATTATCGGCAATGATTTTCATTTCGTCTGTCTTCGTTCGATTAGCAGTCAACCGCATATTGACTCCCTGCAAATGATCGCTAAAAATTAGCCAAGTTCGCACTCACGCTCCCAGTTAAAGCTCAAAAGTTAAACCTTTATTCCCAAATTAATAGTTTTAACTTTAAGGAATTATGAAACGGCTCTCACATTTTCAGGAAAATAAGATTACTATGCAAAAAAGGTTTCAATTGGTGGCGATTTGTCTTCGACTGATGTCTACGAGAAGGAAACGCTCGTATGATGAAGTGTGCGCGCTTTTTCACTAAATTAAGCGCTAACGTGAAAATTTCTGTATGATTCATCTTTCATAAAATGCCTGCGACTTTGGCAGAATTTAAGATAATAGAGTAAGTACATTAGAAACCGCTTTTAAAGTGCACATCGACCAGGCAAGAAAATTTTTACACAAACTCAGACATGATTCGGTACAAATGTTGCACCTGGGGCTTGTAAAAAATATGCCCTTAAACCAGTTTCCGCTGCACCTGAATGTGATCAAAGTACAAAGTTTTCGAAACAGCACACTTTGAATGTAGTTTTGGATACAAACTCGAGCGGGTGATAACTGAAAACTATCAACTAACCTACTAAACCATGCTTCTATGAGGCAATCGGCATGCCAAACGGTAATCTGATATCAACTAAACAATAGTACACAATGCGTAATGTGTTTTTGTAGCAAATTGCTCCCGATATAAAGTTCGCATTAATAAAAACAATAAACAATCATAAAATTGAACTTTTCGATATATATGAACTTTCAGCTCTCAAAACAAAATACACTCCGTGAGACAACTTATAAAGTGCAATATTCGAAGGGAATTTCCCTGAGAATGAGAGACATATGTACAAACGAATGCGTCCATTGGGATCAGCATCGCAAATTACTCCCGAGTCGATCAGTTTTAGCGCCTGCGGACGCCTGCTTCCATGCGAAAACATGTAGCGTCTTACACGTGAGCGACACATTTGAGCGATCAAAGTATTAAGGCCCGCCTTACGCGCGGGTCATAAAACTTCCCCTGCCAATGTGACTTGTTTTCAAAAATACCTTTCCATTTCAATGCGATAAGATCGATGATGAGATCGAACTGATAGCAATCTTGCGCATTTTGACAACAACAAGTTGACGTTTGCCAGGGCATAAAATCGTCTGTTATTTGTAGCGCTACATTATCGTCCATTGTATCACATCATCACGCGCCGTCTACAGCCATGGCTGATCTTGAAAATTCCAAAAGTAAGCATGAGTTCTTCTTAATAAGATGGCTACAGATACTATCTACCGCAATATTTCTCTTCTTTTTCTTTCTTATTGGAAAAGGTGCCGTCCTAGTTTTTGATCGCCCAAAATATTCTTCAACCTGCCTGGCTTTTGAACTTTCAATATGTTGTTAAGGAGATACTGTAAAGTTCTCAATCACAAATTTTGCTTCCTCGTACGGTTGACCACTCACTCCACTCCCTAAATATGAAATATGATAACGATTGCTTAGTGATACAATGAATTCTCCAGGTTATTTAAACGCATAACGCTAGATAATCTCAAACATACCTCGCTTCGAGCTTTTCTTTAGAATTAATATGAGACCAGTTTGCTAACACTTTGCTGCTAATAAAATGTTCAGATGCCTGAGTGAACAACTTGACGCGTCAATGTGAGAATTTTGATACATTGTGAGCAAATTATCTCTCTTTCTGCATTTTTCGAGAATGCGATTACGAGCCTGTTTTATGAATATGTCGAGTGCTGAGAATTGAGAGGCAAAATTTTACTCAATTTTTCTCATATTATAACGTGGTGACAATTATGCGAAGTGAAACCCAATGCTTCAATTATCAATTCACAGCAGTTTTATGAAATTTGCTTCAGAAGTACTTTCTATGATGATGTAAAATAACCAAAATACAATTTCGCGTAATACGCTCGGCCTTCTTTCTGTGAAGGTCAGTACGAATAATATTAGCGCATTGATTATGTACTAGCACTAATGTTAGCATTCAGATACAGAGGCATTGACAGTTTGTACTCTGTTAACGTTATATATTTTATTATCAATGACTGACTGTTCTCAATTGACGAGAGCAATGCCTCAATTCAATCGTTTTAATATTGCCCAACTAATCGAAAGCAACATATATTTTTGAAGATGGTTTTCTCATGATCTTATATTCTTTATTTGTTATAAAAACTATCAACTTGAGAGGCTAAGGTTACATTGCAAATATGAAAAAATAAGAAAATTCTTTTTGAAAATAGGCACTGTTTTTTCTATAATATGGGTGTTGCGAAATCGCGATTGATTAACTAGCTGTTTTTGATGGCTGAGCAAACGTCATAGCAGAATTTGCGTGACGCACGCTACAAAACCATTATCACGGTTCTTACTGCACGCTTTCATTAAATCTCAAGAACTTTCACTCGCTTGTTATAACTTTGGGGGAGACAGTCGGCTCATCCAAGCTGTCTCACTATGAACCACTGTATTATGTAGTTTTTCCGCTATAAGTGTACTGGATAGAATAAACCCTGAAACAGAGGAGTCAACTAACAACTGAAGATTCTTCACGACATAGGGGCACTTTCGAATTCAAAGAGGACATTTTCCATATTGATCTGGCTTGCAAAGTGTCCTGTTTCCTTCAAAAAATGTTCTTAATAAAACAGTGTAAATGTGGGGGCTTAAGAGTCTATATTACAAGGTGAATTTTAGTGAAGACAATCATGGAGGTTCTCAACGACCAAACGACTATGACAAAGGAGAGCAAAGGAGGGCGAACGGAAATAAGCCAAGCGTTTGACGCGGAACAGCAGTCGCCCGAAGAGCTCATATTTGAGCTCTTCAAGACGCCCAACAAAGAAGAAGCATGCATCGGAAAGCTAATCTCGGTGAGTAATTGTACCCCCCTATTAAGCGGTCCTCAGACTGCGCCGACCGACCACATTCTTGATACTTCACCAATAGTTAAACTTGGCTCGTCGATCCGCAGCGCGAGATCGCTGTTCCATCGCACAATTCACTTCAAATTTAGGAATTATTGTGTCACTACTTCTGAATTTCACGAACTTCTTATCCTTCTAATAAGGCAACGAATTTGGCCGGTCGGCCCCTGGACCACCAACCGTTCTGGTTATCAGCATTTTTATCATTTTCATCACTTTAAGGCTAAATAATGATCTTTCCTACGTAATTCTTGATCACAACGAGATAGAATTAAAAGCACTTATGTGTTGATCTTTTGAGAAGTCGCCGTTTAAGAAGCTGATGATCCCAAATATATTTCGGTTTAGGATGCAGTTATAGTAGATGATATGGTATAAAATACTAATATTATTTGCTAAAACCAACAACTTGAAGAATGTAGCTATAATCACATATTGCGATAACATTTAAAATCACCAAAGGTATTCAAATATTCATAAATGCTATCGATTAATTTCGGTTAATCTGTACCTATGTTAGCTCTTGAAAAGCTACGGCTTACGAGAGGACGACCCACGACTGAAGCCGATGATGGATAAAATCAAGGAAATTGAAGAGGAGCAAGAAGCGCACAGCAACGAGACGAAAGATTCGCTGCACTGGAATTTTAATCGAAAACAGTTCAAAAGGTACGGTTAGGTGAGACATTTGAGGTAAGCAAAGGTTGTGATGTCAGTCAGAGCCTGGGATTACAAGCTGGGGCATTGACAGTACGGACTCCTCCATCTGGCTTGCACCCTTAGCATAACAAACAGTTAACTACAAAAATAACCGTTTAGTAATAACAACAAAAAAGTATAATAATTACATATTAAGCCAGAGCAATGTGTTTTGCTAACTGAATTGTTTTTGGTGCACGAAACGATTAACATGACTTCTAAGAAATAAAAATTTGAATACCAACTTGCTGTTTTCAGTTGCGTCATCGGAAGTCTGGTAATCATCACGCAAGCGCTACGCAATAATTTGATTGTTCCCAGTTGGAACGAATTCGCTGAAATGATACAAAAAATTTATGACGAGGTAGGTCAGACAAAAGATTTCAATCGTTATTATGATAAACGGAAACAATTTGTGCGCAATCAATATCCCAGTTTTTGTTCATACTCGAGTCATACCACAAAAAGTGTGCTGTTATAGTGCCAGTCAATCAAAGATGGGGAAACTGCTGCCTATATTCCACAACTGGCGCAACAGGATCCAAACAAGTGGGGCTTGGCCATCTGTACCGTAGACGGACAGCGAGTCTCCTTCGGTGACGCCAAATTGCCGTTCTGTTTCCAATCTATTTCGAAGGCGTTCAACTATGCCATCCTTGCAAGCGAAATTGGAACCGACAAAGTCCATTCTTACGTTGGGCAGGAGCCCTCTGGACGTTTCTTCAATGAGATTTGCTTGGACAAAAATAGTGAGTAGTTCGTAGTGCTTTGCTTGTGCACAGTACCTCCATATCCTTTCGATCTCTGGTGTATCTTACTTAAACTGTTATACTGTGGTATCAAAGATTGCAGTTATCAGTGTGCCTTCTGTTCAGATAAGCCGCATAATCCAATGGTGAATTCGGGCGCTATCGTCGTGACTTCGCTGATTAAACAAGAAAGCCATGTCTCCGACCGATTCAATTACGTAAGTGATGACTTCAGCATGCTCTAACGTTCCTTTATTGTAAACTGATCGTATATTGGCGATATTGATTTCTTAAAGGTTGAAGAAAAATATTTAAATGTATCCATGTTGTAGAAGCAGTGAAATTGCTTTTTGTGTACATTAATTGAACTTTGATACCATATTTTGCTCTTACAGGTGCTTGACCAATATAAGAAGCTGGCCGCCGGTGAATACGTCGGTTTCAATAATGCTGTGTGAGTATTCAAATTTTTCTTCAATTACAATTTTCGCTGAGTAAATCTCAAGCATTAAATTTTATGGAAAGCACCACAGACGGGTGATGGCAGCCCATAAGGACAGAAATTAAATAAATGAATAGCAAAAGTTAACCGCGACTTGATGATGTTTGCTCAATTCTTCCTCTCGAGAACTTTTCAACAGTTGCGTTTTTTTGTTGCATAAAACTATTACCTATATCAATAATAAGTAAATAAAACTCATTTTTTACTTCTCTATTTTAGCTTTCTATCTGAGCGCGACATAGCGGACCGAAACTGCGCCTTGGCTTATTTCATGAAGGAGTTAAAGTGCTTCCCCGAGACGAATCATTCAATCAGAGACACGCTCGATTTCTACTTTCAACTTTGCTCACTCGAGACCAACTGTGAGAGTCTCTCAGTCATGGCGGCGACGCTCGCCAACGGAGGTATTTCCTTTTGCAACAGCAGGCAACGATCGCCCATTAAAGAACATGGGGAGAGAACCACTATTCTAGTGGGCACCCGTGATTCATCTCGCCCTCATAGTTTATTTCATGACTATATATACTTTACCCAAAATTGATGAAATTCAGAGTAGTTTTCAACTAGTTCATACTCCCTAATGAATTTTCAGCTAAATATTTTAGGCAAAAAATTATTAAAATGTTACAATTAAGTTTCTATGAATGCTATTTTCCTAACAATCACTGAGCTTCTAAAATCTATTTTCGCTTAATTGCAATACAATTCGTTATCGTTGTATTATTTTCCTTCTCACATTAACAAATATTGTTTCAGGAAAACGATAAATAAATTAGCAAATTTTCAGGTGTTTGCCCGCTGACATCAGAAAAATGCGTTGCCAACCGCGCCTGTCGCGATGTTCTCTCCTTGATGTACTCTTGCGGCATGTACGACTACAGCGGCCAGTTTGCCTTCCACGTAAGCCACTGCAATATTTGAAGTAGTTCTCGTTCTTTCTTTGACCTACAGCTATCTGAGTAGCAGCTATGAAAAAACTTTATCGATCAAACTTAGTAAAAAATATAATATTAACTCTATGAACCAGAAAAAATTCCCCATATGAGAGAGTGTTTTTAAAAATGTAATTATACTTTCTCTGAGCCTTACATAAATTTATGCGCAGGCTAAGTCTTCGTTATAAGATAGATGAAATAATCAGTGAAACGTACAAGGCCGAGTTGGCAATCACCTGGGCTGCTTTTCACTAAGAAATAGTTTTCCAGATGATAAATGAATTGACAGGTCTTCAAGCTCTTTAAGATCAGGAACTTTTCAGGTGGGTCTGCCAGCAAAGTCGGGCGTCAGCGGAGCTCTGATGGTCGTCATACCTAATCTGATGGGAATTTGCATGTGGTCGCCGCCGCTCGACGCAATGGGCAACAGTGTGCGAGGCGTCGAATTTTGCAAGAAAATGGTCGAAAAATTCAAGTTTCACAACTACGACACATTGTTGCATGCCGAAGCCGAAAAGTTCGACCCACGCAAGGCACATGGCGTGGAAAATGCCAATCAAGTTGTTGTTTTACTTTTTGCCGCCAAAAACGGCGATCTCAGCGCGATGCGACGGTAAGAAACAGTGCAATGTTTGATTACTTATTGAATTTAAAATTGAACCTTCCGTTCAATTCAGCTTGATTTGAGAAACAAAGATTTGGTTTTTGAAAATGAAAAGAAAGGCATTATATCACGAATAAGACACAAAATGCCATACACAGATCAATTAGTAATCGACGCAACTGTTAAATTCTTAAAGCACAAGATGGTTTATAATGAAAGAGTATGTTGCAAATCACATAAGCCAGCCCACGGCAGGTTAAGCTTACTATTCATCACGTTATCTTGCCGTGGACCTGCAGATGCGGATCATTGAATATTACCTCTAATAAACAGCATCAAATATTTTGCTAAAATAGTAATTTTTTGTCTTCGCGCTTTTCTGACTAATTATTTAAGCGCTTATACAAAACAATCAAGCGACCTTGGCATTTTATTCGATCGAAGTTGTGACGCATATTTAATGTGTAGAATTGTGCGAATAATCAGCTTTTCTGCCTGCATGATGATACGATATGGTTGCGCGTTCCAGCTGGTTTATGCAAGGGGGTCAATTGGATATGGCGGACTACGACGGACGTACTGCATTGCATTTGGCTGCCAGCGAAGGCCATGCAAATTTGGTCGAGTTCTTGCTTAACGTGGCCAAGGTGCCCCACAATCCAAAAGACAGGTAAACGGAAGCGAATTAATGTTTTCTAATTGCTTCCACTTTAAATCTGATCCTTTGATAAGAAATCGGATATTCTTCTGTAAAGCTGATTTAACAAAGTGTTGATTTTAATTTTAAGAGTATCAAAATTGAGGTAAAAAGAGTTGAATTAAAGTGTGAAAATGTCCAGTTTAAAGTGGAAACGTGTAAATGAGTTGGCTATACGTTATTCCGGTCGAGGTGAGGTACATTAAATGATATTGAAAGTACACATTGTAAACAATCTCAGTGATATCTTTCTCAATATTGGACGCAACATTTTTTAGAAAACTAAAAATCACTGAAGAAACTTTTTGTTTGACCTGTAATCGTTGTAGATGGGAGCATACACCTTTGGATGACTCGATCGCATTCGGCCACGAGGATTGCCAACGTCTCCTAGAGAAGGCTGCAACGGTGGCGGCGCAACTGAAGGACCAGAAGAATGAGGAAAGCAACGCTAAGAATGGTCAAGATTCGGGCCATTTGTCCATCAGTGACTCATCTTCTGATGACAGCGAGGATGAGGAAAACAAAGCTAAAACTGGTCAGGATTCAGGTCATTTGTCTACTACTGATCCAACATCCAATCAAGAGAAGAATGAGGAAAACAAAACTAAAAATGAACAGGATGCTGACCATTTGTCCACCAGTGATTCACCATCTACTGAAAAGAAGGATGAGAAAAACAGCGCTGAACATGTTCACCATGCGGGCCATTTGTCCGTCAGTGATTTATTGTCTCTTGGACAGATGGATGAGATAAACAAAGTTAAACATGGTCAGGATTTGGACCATGTGTTTACCAGTGTTTCATCGTCCAGTGGACAGAAGAATGAGGAAAACAAAGCTAAAAATGAACAGGATGCTGACCATTTGTTCACCAGTGATTCAGCATCTACTGAACAGAAGGATGAGAAAAACAGCGCTGAACATGGTCAGGAATCGGTTCATACATCCACTAGTGATTCCTGCTCCAGTAAACAGAAGAAGGAGAAAAAGGCCGCAAAAACTGGTCAGGATTCGGACAACTTGTCCATGAACGATTCGTCGGCCAGTGGACAGAAGGATGAGGAAAAGAACGCAAAAAATGATCAGGATTCGGGTCATTCGGCTACTACTGATTCTACATCCAGTCAACAGAAGAATGAGGAAAGAGACGCTAAACATGTTCACCATTCGGGCCATTTGTTGATCAGTGATTTATTGTCCAGTGAACAGAAGGATGAGAAAAACAAAGCTGAAAAGGGTCACGATTCAGGTCATTTGTCCATCATTGACAGCGACAGCGAGGAAGTGGAGATCTGACGTGCTATGGTTTCCAATATTGCAGTGCTTATGCGTCAATGGTGGCAAAATTTTCTAGATAAATTAAGGTTTATTTCGGTAAATCTTTGGCTCACAAATATGCTAGCGGATGGGTTGCGTAGTTGACGTCAGTGGCATATTGATATAATATAGCACAGCAAGCCATTACTGCTGCGTCTAACGAGTAGTTGAATAACAAGCTGGAATCAAGGATATTATACATAGCAGAAACTGTTAAAAGGCGCAAACATGAATACAGTAGTTATTGTTCATTCTCTAACCAGCTGCCAGTGCGGTGCCTATTGTCTTAAATTTCCTTTTCGAATAAATATGTGTACCTATCTTGTGATTAAAATTACATGTTGCATTGTCAAACGATAAAACAAGGACGATAATTGTCTCTGTGTCAAAATGAGTACGTAAATATATGCAAGCCACTTACTAGTATGCATGTGTGTATATATGTGTATGTGTGGGTTTAGATGACGTTTATATGATTGGTATTGAGAACTGTATCGCCTGAATTTTGGTTTTCTTGGGAATAAAAAGTGTAAGAAGTTTTGAGTTAAACATATGACGAGAGAGAAGCGAACGCGTTTCCTGATGACAGATATGCAACTCAACGTTTTCGCAATGGGACCAATTATTTTTAACAAGCTTGATAACCAAAAATTTAAGTTCACTCCTTGATGTTAGCGCACGGCAGTAAAGTATACATCGGCTGCTTTAAAACTGGCGAATTGATTCGATCAAGAAATTCGTATTTCATACCTGCATACTTTCATACAGAACAGATCGAGAGAAAGGGTAGAAGAATTGGATATATGCACAATTAAGGAGAATAGGCCATCTCGTAATTATGTCGGCTAACGGTTTTGTAAAGTAAACACTGACCAACATAGTCGTATCATAGTAAACTTACTTATCAAAATAACCCTGAAAAATGCAAGCACACTTCTGATTTACTTATGACGAGCGTCTTCAGTAACCGGTACTCGGGGTCGCTGTCTGAGATTGTCAGCGTTTGCATAGTGCACTGAAACACCATGGTAGTTACAGGCGATTGCAACAACGATGTGCTCTGCTTGCAAGAGGTGTGATGCAATGAATTTTCCCACCATTTTAAAACTATTTGCTTAGATCGCAGGTGTTGTGAAGAATGCTCTTCTTTTGTTAGTTGTCTCCTCTGTTTCATGGTTTATTCTCTCCGGTACAGTTAGAGAGGAAACAACTACATAATACGGTGGTTCTATAGTGAGAGTGAGACAGCTATGGTGAGCCGATTGTCTCCCCCAAAGGTATTACAAGCGAGTGCTCCTTTGGGCGAAACGATAGCTCGCCTCAAGGAGAATGGTATTGGTTCTTTCATTATGTCTCATCCATTGCAATCAGACGCAACGGAGGCTTGGTTTAGATGTCCCGCTGGATAATTAATCCTCGGATTGGATAAGCCGCCTGATGGCGTGGGGTTAAATCGTGCATTTGCATTCGCCCCGCCCGTCATTATTAACGGTCAACTAATCGCGATTTCGCGACAGCAGGTAAGTATGCTGTATGTTTGTTCTTATCCGAATCAGATGAGTTTGCCGAATTACTGTGTTAAAACGGCGTTAGTTGCGCCATACTTTTGTGATCGAAGTAACAGTCTTTACGCCATCGTGTTGTCATCATGAACGATTGCACAAACATCCATTTTCAACCTTGCAAATTAACGCAAAAAAAATATTCGCAGATAGTGTTTGCCTGAACATGTCGTGACCGATTTCTTGTCCTTGAGGTAGCACAGGCCAACGACTGTTTGATGATAAAACAAGCTGAAGATGGTCAATTAGTGAAATCTTAATCTACCCATGAAAGATAAAGATCATAATTTTATCCATCCCATTGTGGACCAATGCCAGTAGACTTTAGTGAAGAGTGTGGAAAATTGAGAGGCAATCAAAATCAGCATTACACATTACTACATACATTATCAGGCCTTCACAAATTTCTGGCCTTCTACAATTTTCTAGGTTCAAAGTTTCATATTCCACAGCTCCATAAAGATAGTTTAATTGCGTATGTAGCTTTTAGTATATTACTGACTTCAACTATGAAGCAAAGCAAAAGATGTATTAAAATTAACCTTTATTTAGCATTCTCCACCCATGAGCATTGTCATATTTGGAAATAATCACATGTCAGATCTCCTCATCCTCGCTGTCATCGGATGATGAGTCACTGATGGACAAATGGCCCGAATCTTGACCATTCTTAGCGTTGCTTTCCTCATTCTTCTGGTCCTTCAGTTGCGCCGCCACCGTTGCTGCCTTCTCTAGGAGACGTTGGCAATCCTCGTGGCCGAATGCAATCGAGTCATCCAAAGGTGTATGCTCCCATCTACAATGATTACAGGTTAACCAAAAAGTTCCTTCAGTAATTTTAAATTTTCTAAAAAATGTTGCGTCCGATTTTTTGAAAAAGATATCACTGAGATTGTTTACAATGTGTACTTTCAATATCATTTAATGTACCTCACCTCGACCGGAATAACGTATAGCCAACTCATTTACACGTTTCCACTTTAAACTGGACATTTTCACACTTTAATTCAACTCTTTTTACCTCAATTTTGATACTCTTAAAATTAAAATCAACACTTTGTTAAATCAGCTTTACAGAAGAATATCCGATTTCTTATCAAAGCATCACTTTTTATGTGAAAACGGTCTTAATTTGAAACATTAATTCGCTTCCGTTTACCTGTCTTTTGGATTGTGGGGCACCTTGGCCACGTTAAGCAAAAACTCGACCAAATCTGCATGGCCTTCGCTGGCAGCCAAATGAAGGGCAGTACGTCTGTCGTAATCCGCCATGTCCAGTTTGCCCCCTTTCAAAAGCCAGCTAAAGAATAAAGTATGTTTTTTCCTTATTAACGAAGAAGGATTGACATATTGTATAATTCTACACATTAAGCCTGCATTACTGCGCCAAATAATTAGAAAGTTTGGGTTGTCTGATTATTTTTTACAATGGCTTACTGTTTTTGAGAAAACGCAAAAAACAAAAAAAGGAATAATAATAGAAAATTTAGCGTTGTTTGTTAAAACTAATATTCAAACAACCCGCATTTTTAGGATCACGGCGAGAAAATGTGTTGGATTTTCCATATTTATCGTAGGGCGCTAGCTAACGGCACCTTTAAAGAAGTCTCATATGGCTTACTCTTTGATATAAAAAGAATATAAATGCACAGAGTTTTATAGGTTTTCGTATTGCATGTCACATTTAAATCCAAATGTAGAGCATTATCAATTTTTTTCAAGGAAACCACATCTTTGTTTCTCAAATCAAGCTGAACTGAACGGAAGGTTCAATTTTTAAATTCAATAAGTAATCAAACATTGCACTGTTTCTTACCGTCGCATCGCGCTGAGATCGCCGTTTTTGGCGGCAAAAAGTAAAACAACAACTTGATTGGCATTCTCCACGCCATGTGCCTTGCGTGGGTCGAACTTTTCGGCTTCGGCGTGCAACAATGTGTCGTAGTTGTGAAACTTGAATTTTTCGACCATTTTCTTGCAAAATTCGACGCCTCGCACACTGTTGCCCATTGCGTCGAGCGGCGGCGACCACATGCAAATTCCCATCAGATTAGGTATGACGACCATCAGAGCTCCGCTGACGCCCGACTTTGCTGGCAGACCCACCTGAAAAGTTCCTGATCTTAAAGAGCAACAATATCTCACAGGTTATTTCATCTATCTTATAACGAAGACTTAGCCTGCGCATAAATTTATCTAAGGCTCAGAGAAATTATAGCTGAATTTGAACGTTTGGCCAGTAAAGTTTTCTTTGTAGCTGCTCCTCGCATGGCTGTAGCTTAAAGAAAGTGCGACAACTATTCCAAGTATATGTAATGGCTCACGTGGAAGGCAAACTGGCCGCTGTAGTCGTACATGCCGCAAGAGTACATCAAGGAGAGAACATCGCGACAGGCGCGGTTGGCAACGCATTTTTCTGACGTCAGCGGGCAAACACCTGAAAATTTGCTAATTTATTTATCGTGTTCCTGAAATAATACTCATTCATATGAAAAGGAAATCTTTACAGCAGTATTGAAATGTGAAAGCTCAGTTAGGTAAAATTATTAATTGGGAGCCAAATGATTATTAGAATAGCATTCAAAGAATCAGAATCGTTACTGACTTAATTTTAAAATGTAACTACTTTCATTATATTTAAAATTTATTAACAATTCATCAAAAAATGTGATTAACCGGAAATTCATAAGATCTTAGGTGATTTGGAAAACCGCACAGGAAAAGACATAAACTAAAATATCAAGGCGAAATGAATCACGAATGCCCTTTAGAATAGTTGTACTCTCCTCATGTTCTTTAATGGGCGACCGTTGCCTGCTGTTGCAAAAGTAAATACCTCCGTTGGCGAGCGTCGCAGCCATGACTGAGAGACTCTCACAGTTGGTCTCGAGTGAGCACAGTTGAGAATAGAAATCGAGAATGTCTGTGATTGAAAGAGTCGTCTCGGGGAAGCACTTACAATGCTTCATAAGATAGGCCAAGGCGCAGTTCCGGTCCGCCACGTCACGCTCAGAGAGAAAGCTTAAAGAGAGAAGAAAGAAATACGGTTTTTTATATATTACTGATATAAATGTGAACTTGAGAATAATTACAC
This sequence comes from Plectus sambesii, assembly GCA_002796945.1. Lineage (NCBI taxonomy): Eukaryota > Metazoa > Nematoda > Chromadorea > Plectida > Plectidae > Plectus > Plectus sambesii. The sequence continues at coordinate 38,087 of NIUQ01000271.1, forward strand.
GCAATAAAGAAGTGCAGCCATTGCAGACTTATCGAGAGAATGAACTGCGCAAGTATCATCAAGTCACGGCTAACTTTTGTTGTTTTTTGCTTAATCTCTAACTCCTCTTAAGGTCTGCCACCACCCGTCCGTGGTGCTTTCCATAAAATTGTATGCTTGAGATTTGCTTACTTAGCGAAAATTAAAATCGACGTAAAATTTGAATACTCACACAGCATTATTGAAACCGACGTATTCACCGGCGGCCAGCTTCTTATATTGGTCAAGCACCTGTAAGAGCATAATATGTAATCAACGTTCAATTAATGTACACAAAAAGCGATTTCACTGCTTCTACAACATGGATACGTTTAAATATTTTCCTTCAACCTCTAAGAAATCAATATTGCCAATACACGGTCAGTTTACAATAAAGGAACGTTAGAGCATGCTGAAGTCATCACTTACGTAATTGAATCGGTCGGAGACATGGCTTTCTTGTTTAATCAGCGAAGTCACGACGATAGCGCCCGAATTAACCATTGGATTATGAGGCTTATCTGAACAGAAGGCACACTGATAACTGCAATCTTTGATACCACAGTATAAAAGTTTAAGTAAGATACACCAGAGATCGAAAGGACATGGAGGTATTGTGCACAAGCAAAGCACTATGAACTACTCACTATTTTTGTCCAGGCAAATCTCATTGAAGAAACGTCCAGAGGGCTCCTGCCCAACGTAAGAATGGACTTTGTCGGTTCCAATTTCGCTTGCAAGGATGGCATAGTTGAACGCCTTCGAAATAGCTTGAAAACAGAACGGCAATTTGGCGTCACCGAAGGAGACTCGCTGTCCGTCAACGGTACAGATGGCCAAGCCCCACTTGTTTGGATCCTGTTGCGCCAGTTGTGGAATATAGGTAGCAGTTTCCCCATCTTTGATCAAATGACACTGCAACATGAAGCTTAATGTACTGTTATTAATAGCAACATAAAGTCCCGCTCAGAAATTCTCTGGAAAAGACAACGCGGACATGCTAGGATCATCCATTCTAAGGGCCAGTAATGATGTGCGATAATCTGGACAATCTGCGCGTCCAAATCGACATGTTTGAAGCTCTATTTATTACAAAAGCATCAAATATTGTAAAATATTGCTCGCGCATCAGCGGTCATTCATCAACGATCAATTGCCTGTTTAGAGTTCAAAAACAGAATTGGCAATCTGCACTCTCTTACCAGCTTTTACAACGGACAGAATTACAAACAAATTAACACATGTATGTCATTTAGCAATCAATAGGATTGTATGATTTTTTGCGAAATTGCTTTTATGGAACTATAACCTAATCAGTTGTGCCACTGGTTATAAATGGAATGAATTAGCCACTTAATATTAAGATGTTATTAAAATTTTCATAATCATGAATACTTTTAGCCTTATATCTGAAGTAAAAATATAGACTAAGCTATCGACCGCGTCCAAAAGGCAACTTGTTATTAATAATGTTGGTATCAGTTTTTGTCCGACTCACCTCATCATAAATTTGCTGCATCTTTTCAACGAATTCGAGCCAACTCGGGACAGTCAGATTGTTGCGCAAAACTCGAATGATGATTGGCAGACTGTCGCTAATGCAGCTAAAATACAGCCAGCAGTTATTTAAAAGGCGGTCTTAACTATTTTATGCACCAAAAACAATACCCTTTTATTGTATACGCTAATATACCATTATATGTTAATATGCTTTCTTTTGCTTAATTTAGTTCAGTTTTAATAATGTTCAATTTCTTGTGCTCTGCTTTTATGATTAGATTATTTTTATGCATTTGTTGTTTATTTTCAGTTTTTGGTCAGCAGTCTCTATTAGTCTCCTCTACGGAGAGATTTTGTTTAAATCAGTTAATAGGCTAAAAAGCGAATTGGAGCAAACGTGGAATCAGAAACCCAATGGAAGCAGCCAGCCCTACAGATGTCAAACTCTAATATTTCTTTAGATGTCAGAACGTTTTCAGATCGAATAAAGGTAGGTTGACGACCCCCTGAGAGCGGAACATTCGCAGTGCATCCATTTTCCTTTAAATTGGCCGGATTGCCTGTGTAAGAATCAATCCTGCAGTATCATAACAAGATGGATCGGAAAATTTTTTGAAACAATTAATTGACAGTTCTCTCTATTGTAATAATAAAATTCTACCCAAAATGATATTCCATAGTTTAATATGTGGGATTATTAATCAAATATTTTGCGCATTGAGATACATTTCGTAGTACCGTTGAGCATTGAAAACTGAGAAAATAAATCGCAGTTCGGCATGATTTTCACCGAATATGCACAGTTGACAATTAAGTAAAACTGAGATTCATTTTTCAGTTTTCTACGTTCAGCAGTTTTATGAAAATAGTACCCTGATAGTCGGCATAAAGGTTGGGTGCCTCCAAAGGTCAGAGCGGGGAGAGGAAGATAAGGGGGTACTCTCTAAATCGAGTTCATTGTTTTTCAATGAACAGTTCATTATTTTCGCACCAGAAAAATTATTCATTGTTTTAATGAAGTTGTTCATTGAAAAAACGATGAAGAGATTCATTAAAAAATCAATAACGTACGTTGGAGTTATTGATTTTTCAATGAATTATTGCATTAAAACAACGAATAATTTTTCTGGTGCGAAAACAATAAACTGTTCATTGAAAAACAATGAACTCGATTTAGAGAGTAGAATATGGGCCTCTCACAGACAGTAACGTTCACCCACAGAGTTTGGGGTACAAAGTATTTTCACCGCAAAGCAACGTCTTTTTTGAACATTGAAAAGAGCAGAGGCATGGACCTGGTGAGAGGAACGTTTCAGAAGACCGCCGTTTTAGTCTTGCTACCCCACACTCCTTCAATATTCATTTCTTATAATACTGTGCGCACGCTTCCGCTACCTTTTGAATTGAGCTCTGTTGAGAATCCCGTGCAGCGGATTCTTGGCCTCGTTGCTGAACTCTTCCCGCACTTCTTCAAGCTCTTTAATTTTATCCATCATCGACTTCAGTCGCGGGTCATCCTCTCGCAAGCCGAAACTTTTCAACAGCTATAGTAAAAAACAAATTTTTTAGATGTACTAATTCTCGGAACCCCGGCGAGATGACTTTAATGATTGTGTTATTCAACTTCTGACACGCAGATTAACAGATCATTGGCTGTAATACCGACTTTGTGTTTCAGGTCCCTTAGTTAACAATATCAATGATAAATATCATTAACGGCTGATGAGTAAATTCAAATGAATTGAAGGGTAACAACGATGTACTTACTGAAATCAGCTTTCCAATACATGCCTCTTCTTTGTCGGGTGTCTTGAAGAGTTCGAAGATGACCGCCTCCGGCGATTGCTGTCCCGCGTCAAACGCTTGACTTAGTTCTCTCTGAATACCTTTAAAGAGCTGCACAGCATTGGATTGATCCTTGAGGATTTCTGCGATTGTCTTCACTGAAAGATGTCTTATTAGACCAACGCATATTGTTGAAATTTTCTACTGTGACATCTGTTTGAATTGGCTATACCACATATCATACATTGATATGATTTTCAACATGTGTGATGTGCAGAATTTTAAATGGACGTAACAGCCATGACCTTAAGCGCGATTTATAGGTCGTGTTAACACTATCAAAAAATATGCTTTACAACATTATTTGAGAAGGGGACTACCTTCGTCAGCTATGTACACTCATTTAAAATCAAGCAAATAAGTTTAATTAAGTAGTAGGTAACTGACGTCTCTGTATTAGAATATGAAATGTCACTACCAGCATCAATATCAAAATCAACGCAAGCACACTGCTACATGTACCAGAGTAGCTCAAATAGGAGTCGAACGTACATTCGAGAAATAGCATTTTTGCATACTCACGTCATTCAGAAAAACTCAAATTAATGAAAATATGAAAAGTTAAAATTTAATTGTATGTCTGCCTTATCGTCGCATGATATGGGAACAAAACTATCGTAAATATATAATAATTTAGTTACATATTTAATTTTGACATATAAATCATAATTATTGTAAAAGTACCTGAGTACATTTTCTTGAAATGCACAAATGGCACTATTTCGTCTCTGGTTCATCAAAATGCTTACATCAGCATATCGTGCTTGCTCTGGAGCACCTGAAATAGATTTTCAGTTGCGAAAAATCATTTGCGAGCTGGTTTCATGAAATTCGGAGAGAAGATAAAAAGTTGAATTTTTTTTAAATTTTGTGTTGCGACTAGAGGTAACATGGGACATTTATAACATGAAGCATTTGAACTTGATGGTTTCAAACTACTCGAGCGAGCATTCTATTTAAATAGAAAATAAAATACTTTGATTAAGCGCTTTTCAGCAGTCTCGTCAAGACTTTCAAGTTCACACCAAGTCGGATAGTAGAATTTCCAGATACTCAAAAACAGCGCGGCATTCAATTTCATTAGAGGAGAATAAGAAGAATAAAAGTAACATAGTTTATCCATCATATTAGAAAGAATTTATACCTACTTTTGGACTATCGAAGTACGTCGATGATCGAAGACCGCGCATGACGATGGCTTGCTACGGACGACGAAAGGCAGTAAATAATAGTTGATTTTAATCTACTGGCAAACGTCAACTTGTTGTTGTGAAATAACTCATGATCGCTATCGCTTAGATTTCATCACTGATCATCACTGATTGCTATAAAATGGCGAGATATTGTTGAAAACTCACGTAGTCACTAAGAACAGTTTTCTTCTTCTGAAAGCATTCAGAGCGTTTCATACTTACCGGTAACTCATATTATTAAAGCAATAAAATCTGGAATACGTTTCACTCTTCAGCAAGGAACGTGTGCATTATATTTTGCAGTCTACAGTCAAATCGTGTAAATGTAAACTGCCAAAGTGTACAAACCAGGTGAGTACACAAATTTTCCACGCCCCAATCTTTTGTACCATATTTTGTACATGATCAAAAACCGGGTAAGTGCAAATTTTTTGTAAGCCTCTATGCAACTTTCCATTGATCCATAAACAAATAATTGCAAAAGGCAATGAGCCCTCCCAGATGTCATTCCAAGTTCTGTGCATGTGATAATTGATGTAACAGAACAATAAACATGGGTCAGTTCCATCATCGTTTCCTAACGTTTAGTAATTCATAGCGCTACTTTGCACTATGCTTCATAATGTGCTTAGGTAGTGCACAACTTAAGAACAGCTCAGGAAACGATTATAAAACCATCCCTATGTCAACCAAATCGTCTTGCAACCTTGTTTAATTTGAAGTTTCGTTTGGTGACAAGGAATGTATATATACCATTTTCATCAAAACAAGGACACTTTCCATGTCAAAAAGGACATTTGCGTAGTCGGATTTATATCAAAAATTTCCTAATCAGTTTTTACTACATTAAGGATTTGAGCAAAAAACGATCTCGGGTGCCGGAGTCGAACCAGCGACCTATGGATAACTTCAGAACTCTACAGTCCACCGCTCTACCAGCTGAGCTAACCCGAGTACATTATATACGAAAACTATTCATTTTTTGACCCTTCACACGTGAATCAGTATTAATTTGAACTCGACCGCATAGTATAACCTCTTCCCGACGTTATAATGATAAAAAGTTGGAACAAAAGCATTTAAACAGAAAATGATACATGTAAAGTCAAAACTTGAGAATAACAATTGCAGTCAAGACGACAGATTCACACTAGTTTATACAGCAGTAGCGACAGTCTCAATTATCTGACATTCTATAAAAACAAGACATGAGTAATAAAATAGGTGCAACTGAAGCGTTAAGAATTTGCGGACTTTCCAACAACAATCGTTTTCTAGTTTTTTTAATATTTCAAGCAATCTCCTCCATTGAAAATCTGATTTTCTTCGACTCCACAATTGCAATAACATATGAAATAGACAGGTCCCACAAAATCAACAGTGCTCCATTTAATTGATGTGGTATGACCGACAGCGAACGATGAACAAACCATTTTTCTGAACAATCTTGCTACATAACTATATAGTAGCTACGACAACTGAATCTGACAAATGCTTCCGTAATCCAGCAGGGGTCCGCTAGTGCATATATCATCATCCAATCCCAAACCATCGAGGTACACGCGAGCTGTCATGACTTTAAAGACGTTTGTAGCATCATCGCTGGGATTAGTTGGTGTAAAGTATGGGAGTATGGTGGAATAGGGGAGAGGAGTGCCGTCATCGAGTTGATATTGATCATTGACGAGTGGATCGCTGATACCCACGTAGAATACCGCCTCATCTACTGGTTGAACGTTTGTGGCAATACCAATTGCCGCGGCATCTGCAATACCGCGTTTCATAACGAAAATGCATCATTGAAGTAAATCAACAACAGCCCCTATGTTCGAAACATCCCATATAAGTGTTTCGCCTAAAATTTTACACATATGTTTTGCCGCATATTGCCAGAAAACGTTGATAATTGAGAAATTAAGAATCAATACTGTCTGGTAGTCATCACATTGTCATGTGCAAAATGGATATGCAAACGGAGTCAAGATTTGGTCTCTCAATTCTCACTGCCTAACAGTTTTGAAAACTGGATCCCTGATAGACAGAACGTGATCTTGTGCTATAAGCAGTTCTAACAGTCGTTAGGAGCGCTGATTGAATACGTTGAGTCAAGATCAATTTTGATATTTTCAGGACTAAAATTGAATTAGGAAATGTTGTTTTAACAGAAAATACTCATCCTGTTGCTCTTATGTGCTCTTTAATATGCCATACTATCAATTAAGCGCCATCAGTGAGTCAAAGTTTACTTGACAGGCGTCTTTACGGCAATTCAAATAGGTTTTCAATAATTTTATAGGATGAAACTGATCATACCACTCTAATAAATATGCTAATTAACAGTGCTTTGCTTGACATTATTGCACTTGATTTACTATTACGGATCCTCGGGCTCTAAAAGTGACGTACCTAAGAGTGCCTGTAAGTTTAGTGTGTAAGCAAGACTGCTTGGAAGTCCATACGGGGCGCCAACGTCTACGCAGGGCGCATCTTTGGTGCAGACGCCGCCGGCGATCGGCTTAGCCGCAAAGGCCTTGAAGCAGCGGTTGGTCGTTGAATCGTATATCCACGTATCGTCAGGGCACTAAAAATGTTGGCCAACTATTCACTATCTCATGCAAATAAGTATTTATATAAATTTATAACAACACTTAAGTGTGGGACTAATTCTGATCCTTTATTATATTTTGTTCCTAGAGTAATTGATCATTGTAATTGATTCTGATTGATTCATGGCGCACTAGTCAATAGGCGCTCGACTGTGACGCGGTCTTGATGCCGATAGTGAGAAAATGACATCCTCAAACATTCCGACAAAATCAAAATTATCAAATACGGAATTTTTCGGGCACTCTACTATCATGGTTTGTATTTTTTCAAACGAGTCATACCGGTATGCAGGCTGAAGTCGACGAAAGCACACCGCTCGAGCAGGTGGCTGTTATTATTGTGCCATCTAATCGCGATGCAGTGTTGCAAGTCAAAGTGGCAGTGCCACCGTCAGGAACTCTGTTGCCGACGGCAGGCGAAAATGTGCCAAAAGGCGTCCTTCTGACCAAGCAAGTCTAAAATGCTATCCTCTCTCACACAGTAGACAACCACACAGAGCTTTCACTCTTACTTTAGTTACAAACCGCAGTCGTCTAGATCTGGGGAAGTCATAGTTTGTTATTTGCTACGCGTAACTAAACTATTTGGTGCAAAATAATTGGCTAACAGGCCAGATACAATGTAAATTGATATGATTTTCAGTCGACGTACCGTGCTCAGTTTGAAATAAATGACGGTAGGATGTACAGAACTTTGGGAGATCCTTGACTCATTTAATTGTCTAATATTTCTGATCGAATGCGTAACGGTTGAAATTTTTCATTGGTTTGTAATAAATGGTCTGTATAAAATGTTGGGTCAAATATGTTGAAAGTAAACTGTTAATGCTGATAGGGAAAAAGTTCTCTATTTAGTTTATTCTATAATATTCTCCACCAACCTTTTATTTGATCAAGCCAAAAATTGTACCAGGCAGTCTATTTAAAATAATTGCTGCCAAACAGAGCTAAAATAGCATGAAATCAAATCAGATTTTGATCTGGCACTAGCTTTAAAAGCCAAACCAGCCTCTCAAACAGCGGTGCCCTTGAAGAAATGAGGCGTTCTCATCCTGGCAATTTAAACTAGGCTGTAAAATATTCAATTTCTACTTGAAGGATATCGGTGACGGGAATGGTCTGCATACAGGCGTCGGACTTCAAGAGATGAAAGATGAATATCAAAATGACGACATTGAAGCTAAAGTTGTTCGCCATATGGATTGTAATCTTTTGCAGAAACCGATAGTTCATCTGAAACGTTTAACATCCTTTGCACTACTTATGGTAAACTTTTTCATGAAAATGGTAGCAACGTAAAAAAAATAACTAATGTATTTCAAATTGTTCCCAACAGCATCATGTTACTCTTAGCTAAATTAATAATAATCAGTTCAAAATATTCAATACGTCGACGCCCTGATACTTTGAACGGTATAAAGAGTTTGCATTGTATCCAACCATGCTAATTTTCAGATGACAATCAGTTTATCCATGATATGACTTCTCCCTGTTTCAGCTCGCTTCAGTTGTTGCTCGAGTAAAGTAAAACAATCTCAGCAGTAATGAAAATAAAAAGAACCCATGCGTGATGGGATCGACGGGCAGCCACCACGCGTATACTGGTCCGAATCGGAGTTTTAACTATTTACTTAACAGTCTTTTATAGTGAAATGATGGCTCGATTCACTTTCTTGAATTAACTATGTACTCCACGTGTATCTTTCAGCAAACTTTGCCACCTCACAAGCGAGGAGATCGCAGTAGCAGCAGTCCCTTTATGTGGGGAGTAGAAAGATTTATCTAACCGCCGCCTCCACTACCCGCGTCCGAGTACAACTAGGTTATGAACCAGTAATCTCAGTGTCAATGATGATTGGTCGAATTCTGTCTTTACGTCGAACAACTACGCCACATCAAAGTAAAAGAACCACTTCTCTGCTGAAACTTCCAAACCACGGCCTTGTTTCTGTCCTACTTGCCAGATCTTTACATAAAACAAGTGTAGACCCATTTTTTTAGCTCAAAACTCAGTGTATCGATGAACTAAACTGACAGTTTAAATGTGCGCACTGGCATGCGTCACATTTAAAAGATTCTGATGTCGTTTCCAACAGAGAATGTCACCGCATTGCGCAGTAACGACGACGCTCGTTAATCTGTTGTAAAACTAAGGGGGTTTCTGTCAATGCTGCCTCTCGGTTTCAGGAGAGTGAAGGGACGTTACACTTTTGCTTTAATCATGATTCATAGATCTATTTGTGATAGCCAGTTTATCGACTCTGATAGTGAAGAGTGAATAAATGCAATATTTAATTACCGATTGTGGTTTCCTGCCAATCTTCCTCACTCTTTCATAAAAGTCCGTTGGCGCTGGTCTTCAAAAGAATCAAAAACAATCTATTCCATGCCTTTAATGAGTTAATTATAATCTAACTAATCGACCATCTTCAGCTTGTAATATCATCAAGCAATCTTTAGTCTATGCTACCTAAAGGACAAAAGGCCGAACACCTCATCATACTCATGTTGCCATTTAAACACGCTGCCTATTTACGTATACCGTATTTCTTCTAATAATCGCCCTGGGCGATTATTTTTTCAACCCCTGCTTGAGGGGGGCGATTATTGGAGGGGGGCGACTATTGGAGGGTGGGCGATTATTATTTCGATCGATGTTTGAATGAAGGCGCTCGTTGGAGAGAGGGCATCTATCTTTTACAATCGTCACTTAAACTTATAATATCAATCATAGATAAAAAGATAACGCAATATTAGTATTGGAAAGTGAATGAGAGTTCAGTGTTGACCTTCAGTGCAAAGACGTTTACTCTTTCATTGACTCTGAAGGGGGCAATCGTTGGGGGGTGGGCGATTATTTTTTCAACCTAGGCCAGAGGGGGGCGATTATTGGAGGGGGGCGATAATTGGAGGGTGGGCGATTGTTAGAGGAAATACGGTAGTCGAAAAGAATAATTATGAAACGGTTGGAAATTTGAATCCAGTCATCAGCATATTTAAACAAAGCACTGAGACAGAAGTATATTCGTTGTCTTCTCATAGCAATTGTTCTTCAAATAATATATCTTCCTACGCGACTTTGATAACTTCTTTGGTATCGTTGAAAAGCTCAACAATTGTGGGGTAACTTTGGCTAAAGTATGTGAATAAATTTTTATAGAAAAATTTAGATAACTTCACATTTTCTTTCTTGCTGTGAATATTACGCAAAAACACATTCTCGGGTGCCGGAGTTGAACCAGCGACCTATGGATAACTTCAGAACGCTACAGTCCACCGCTCTACCAACTGAGCTAACCCGAGTACATTATGTCAGAAAACTATTCAGTTTTTGACCTTGTCCTTTAAGTGCTGATCACAATGCGGACACAAGACACAGACACAATTGCGGCCGGCTACATTTTGTGGCAGGCCACAATTGTGGCGCCGCTACGGTGGTCACAATGCGGCAACATTTTTTACCGTTTAAGGAATAAAATGAGCGCCAATTTAAATTTATTGCGATGCACCACTAATTGTTTGATAATTTCAAACGTTTAAACTTATTGCAACCTTAATCAAAATTCAAATTTATCATTAATCAATGTCGACAGTACGACAACTTTGCAATATTCCTCACAAGACCGAGCCAAATACAAAAATTTTGTATCCGGTGTTCGGGACACAATTGTGGCTCGGCTATAAAATGTTGCCGCATTGTGACCACCCTGGACACAAATGTGTCCGGACACTCGCGGGACACAGACACAATTGTGTCACTGTCGCTGCATTTATGACGTCACTGTTGTTCGTCTCCTTTCTGTTGCACAGCAACATTTTTTTTAAAAGTAGGCGGAGCTTCGATTGTCGGAGCGGACATTCCATTTGCTAGTAGAGAAAGTGACCAATGCGCGAATAGTGACGATAGAGCGCGCGAGTGCAATTGAACGTATTAAACGTCACAGTTAACGAGCGCGTTGAATATTGCGAAATATTGAGCGGCGCGCATTCGGTCTGCTGCGAGCGCTCATTATCATGTTTGTTTGCGCTTGTAAACTGTCGCTTCGGAGGTAGACGGCTATTTCTCATATTCGCGGAAAAAATGCGTAGTCGGCGCTATCTATTTCGCAGTATTTGGGCGCGATTGCAGCTTTTTTATTGCTGCCGCGTTCATTAATTCTAGATTTCAGCTCTTACCAAAGCAATTCTTTAACCCGCAATTAGGTTTATTTGTAATACTCTGCCACTAGAGTTAAAAAATCATCGTCTTTTTAATTTCTTGTCGCGATAGGCTATGCTCAGTGTCTATCTAATTTGATCACAGTTTGCCACTTTTAAATGTAATCAAATAAGTCTTTCTCGACGACCCTATGATTATGTTTTGCGACGCCTCACTACATATTTGTGCTTTGTCTTATCATATGTCTATGGCCAGATCTCCCGGGCCATGCAATAGGGGTTTAGTCTTTCGCTAGTTGACTTTATGCTAGTTCAGTTTCAGTTTTTCCTGAGTGTGATTGCAATCGGCTAGTTGGCTTTACTTTCTTCAAATGTTTGCGAGAAAGGGAATGAAATAGGAATATTGAACGTTGTTCTGACATGCTTTGGGTGTTGATGATAATAGCTTACAGTTATGGCACAGTGCACCGTAACTGTATGCTACAAAGATCAGTACTTTAACCAAGGTTGATCTAAATTATGAGACCGATTGATTTCTAAGGCAGCCGTCCTGCCCGTCGCCAGACCATTAATTCATTCACTAAAAGTGTCTCAACAAATATATTTACTTTTAGCTACTGCATAAGTAATGATGTCATCCCAAATGCTGTGGTCAACTTATTGATTTGTCGAGGATAGCGTGTTGACGCGTCTAGTCGGGACACCCCTTTTCATAAATAGATTTGTTTATATTGATATGCTGCAGCCTAGATGTGTTTTTGTAAACAACTGGCAGAGCGGCGTCGTTTCGTTTCGCACGTAGTCCCACCCTCTCGTCAGTGTAGTAGCGATAGTAAACATATCTTTAATGTTGCTCGGGTCGTCTCGAACTGCTTTTCTCCTCTTAAACCCTCGGCTTAGCTCGCGGCTTTATTCATTACTTTCGCCGGCTAAAAGCTCGGCGTCATTCAAAGTCATATTTAAATGCCATAATATTTATATCGTTTTATGCAATGATACATTATCCTGTTCTGATTAAAAGCTAGAAATTAAGTTCGAGTTTTGAGTCGAGCTTGAATTGAGCGGATTGTAATAGACTGCTACTTAGAATTTGCTGAAAAGGAATTGTTCTGCCATGGCGAAGTGTGGCAAGCGCACGCGATGGGGAGTCGTTGGCTGTGGGATGATCAGCGAGGATATGGCATCGGCGATGAAGTTGCTGCCAGAAGAGGAACACACGGTGAATAATTTAACTTTTAGGGTAAAATCGACCAAGTCCGCATACCGGCTTAGTTCGGACATGTGTGTTTTACATTTATTGGTCAAAAACAGTCTGTCCGGAATGGAGCGGTTTTACCCTAATTGATTGAAGTCATATTGATTTCATAACCGAATCTCTTAATTTTAAATTGATAAATAATATATATTAATTTAACGTTTACTGCATTATTTTTTGTGCGCTTATAGGCGATTTCCAATGAAAACATGGCTTAAAAAAGATTGCTTTTGTATTTATTCATTTGCATACAAATTAGCATTCGTTTCTATATTATTAAAACAAAATATGTATTAGTAATCTTTTTAAAAATCAAAGCTATTGATATTCTTTCACTGTATAAAGAAAATACAATAAATTTAATGAAAAAGCGATAAACTGAAAAATACATTTTTCATAATAAGAAAAATAAAGTTTTGCTTGCATTTGCAGATTGTTGCAGTCGGCGCCAGTTCCTTGGACAAAGCCCAAAAGTATGTGGACAAGTTTTCTCTTTCGGACGCTACTGCTTACGGATCGTACTCCGAGGTGTATGCTAATAAGGACGTCGGTGTGTCCTATTTCTTGTTGAATTGCGCAAAATTTAATCACAAAGAACGCTTACATTATTTAGTGCCTTAATGAACTGATAAATATACTTTTACGGTGAGGACGAGAAAACGGTACAAAGCATTTCGTATTGTGGTAAGCCTTAAAGGAGATAGAGAGTGTGCTATGACTTTATAGAAAAAGCTTGCCTGATTCAATCACAATTTATACTTGATTGTATTTTTACTTATTGAAAAAATGCAAGTGTCATTTTAGATATGGAGATGATTGTTTTGCAGAAAGAATGGTAGCCCTCGCACTGGAGGCTTTGTTAAAGTAACTTTTGCATAAAATAAGGCCCTCTTGATAATGCTACTGGTGGTTACGGTATATGCAATATACGCGTGCCATAGGTTTATAAATTTTTATCGCACTCCTGCGAAACACGAGTTGAAGTAAAATTAAAAGTTTTTTATTCTTTAAAGCGTCTTGATAATATGGGAAGCAAGTTTTTTATCATTATTGCTCTTATTTTTGATACAGGGTTTTTAAAATGAGATGTTATTTGAATATAGCAGTTAATTTTTCTCGCGTCATTGATATTTAATATATAAATTACAATCCTATACATTGTTTGTAGACGTGGTCTACATCGGCCTCCTCAACACGCAACATAAGGATGCCGTGCTGGAGGCACTGGAAGCCGGGAGAAATATCCTATGCGAAAAGCCTCTCGGTCTGAGCGTCAAAGAGGTCCGCGAAATGATCGACAAAGCTCGAGAAAAGAAAGTCTTTTTCATGGAGGTCAGAATATTCAATCAGTTACGATAAATCAAGCGCTTTATCTTTTGCAAGTGACTGCACTTATAACCGTTTAGCTATAGCTTTTAATTTGTTTAGAAATCAGTACAGTAAGTGAACACGGTATGTTTCTAGTCAAAATTTCTTAGTAGTAGCAGAGAGCCGCAGGGGGTACTGTAGCACGATTAGTATCGAAAACTAAGTTCCACGTTCGCTGCGGCGTTCACACGATTAGCCTTTATCGCGATGGGATCAACACCATTACTTTCTTTGTTACTTATTAAAAAGTTACGATGATAAATGAGCTCATGTAGTAATATGAGCCGATTGTACGAGCTTTTGGAGCTTTTTACGCGATTCTTTTGGGGCTATTTCATCAGAACAGTGTCCGGCTACGATTAGCTTGTTCGTCAAAAATTATTTATGCGAAGAGAACAACATTATAATTTCATTAATTCAGGCGTATTGGAGCCGATTCTTTCCTGTATATAAGAAACTGAAGGAAGAGCTGAAGGAGAAATCAATCGGCGACGTCATGCTGATGCAAGGCGACTATGGAATCGATGGAACTGTACGTAATTCTTAAAATTTATCTTTATATCCGGCCGGAGTTATGTTCGTTGGGCGGGATGTGTTATTTCAGAATTTCTTCATGAGTAAGAAGAAATAGAGGCAGGTAGAATAGTTGGCAAAAATAAACTCGCTCTCAGGTGCGAAAACACCGTTGTTTTAAATCAGAATCGTGATTATTTCTTGGTTTTTATGTGCATAAATAGATAGGATGTAGTGCTATCGACTTTCAAAGCAGTTTTCATTATTCAGTCTAAGATATCTTCCTTGCAAAAATTGTGATTGTATGTTAGTGTTCTACACGCACGCAACCAGTGGCAGTCGTTTATATTGGTATAGGGGGGGGGGGGGTACCAGCAAGTTTTAACTGTTATAAGCGATTAGCGTTGTAAACGGTTTTGATCCAGTACAAAACATAGGAAGCCAGAATTTTGGGACTGGCTAAACCTGACTGCTATAAACAATATCTGTGGTCACACACTTATGTTCGCTTCATCACACTCTACCTGCATGCACGCAAAGAAGTTTTTATAGTCAAAGTTTCTTAATCATTAACCAGAGAGCCGCTGACAATAGCGTTGCACGCTTAGTATCAAAAAAGATGAGCACGTTCGCTGCGACGTTTACATTATTAACCTTTATTGCTATGGGACCAATGCTTAATATTCTTGTTACTGATTAAGAAATCACGACAATATGTTTTTTCAGCTCCCACGTCAGGTGGAGTTGGAACTCGGCGGCGGCTTTCTGTATGATATTGGATGTTACCTCGTGCAGTTGGCCTTATTGGCATTCAACCACGACAAGCCGGAGCTCATTACAGCTGTCGGATGGAAGCGGGATGGTACAGCAAACATTTTTAATTGCCACATCTTTGCTTATACTCTCTTTTTTCAACTTTGCTATCATCACTACACCTTTGATTATTCATCATAATTCGTCACTTTGGCATTCCATCTCGTTAACTCTGCACTAAATTGGAACGATAGCTTGACGAAATGGAGTGATAGGATTACGAAAGAGAACGCAAGAGTGACAAATATAAGGAATGGCATTGTAGCTACCTATTGTATTTCCATATTACCTGTAGATATTAGGGGGTCGTTTTTGGTGCTCTTAGGATTAAACGGAGTGTGCTTATTCAGTGACCAACATTCTGACGGTTCGCTAATGTAATAGAGCGGTCAGACCACTTCACGGGCTAACAATAATCCGAGTGGCTGATCAAATCAATCTAAGTCGATCACTGTAAATGCACGGTGGGACACTATGGATCTGACGAATGGAACGTAAAAATACCGATTAGTTTCTAATTTAATACTAGCTAAGCTGGAGACGTCAGTATATTTCTGATTTTGGACTTGGGATTCTGGCGTCGAGGATAATCACGATCGTAAGTACTCGCGCAAGTGGTTACTCGTATCATAGAATTTTCCTTATTCACTCACTCTACTATTATTATGCAATTCTGTTATTCTGTCATCTTGTTGCTCTATTCATTCTATTATTCATAATAGCGTTATTATTTTAAGGGGTCGATAATGCGGGCAGCGTTACTCTAAAGTTCTCTGGCGAAAGAATGGCTCAACTGCTGTACAATGGAAACTTTTACATGAAAAATCAAGCAGTGATTTACGGAACCAAAGGCCATCTTCTCGTAAGATTGCTTCAAAGTTTTCTTATTGAATTCATAGATGTTTACAGATTCCCGAAGAATTTAACCATCCTGAAACGCTCACCAAGTATGTCAAGGAACCGAATGAGAAAACGGAAACGAACAAGTGGCCTATCCCGAATAAAGAAGGCCTTCACTTCAACTTTGGCCATTCGAATGGTCTCTGCTATGAATTGGCTGCCGTGCGTGAATGTCTCCTGAAAGGTATTGTTTGTTGTAGGGTTGTCGTGGGGCGCGGTCGAACTAGTGATAGTTGGGTGATATCTGCGATGACACCATACTCTAGCTCATTCTTGTTACCTATACACGCAGCGCTCGGTCTTTCCTCCACTGGTCTCCTCTTCCCTACCTCGCTCTCATGTTTTTCGTACCACCGCTCGTCTCGTTGTCAAATGTTGCCTCATACCCCGAGAAGGACTTCTGCCAAGTTCATGGCCGAATTAACAGGCAGTTCAACTCCTATTTGTAAGGCGTAATATCTTGTATAATATCTAATAAAAAGTAATTAAAATTGAGGCAGTGGTGTATTTTTCGTGTATAATATTTTAAGCTAATAATATCATGTGGTTTAGGCCTAACCGAGTGTCCCGAAGTGCCCTGGGAAGAATCGATAACCATCGCTGAGATCCTGGAGGAAGTTCGTCTACAGTTGGGCGTCAAATACCCTCAAACTAAGAAGGATGATGATAAGAAGTGTTAAGGTGGTTCATCGCGCCCCTTTCTATAGTTGATTTCAACGCATGCCACACGTCTTCTTTGGTATCGATTTAAACAAGATAAATACGTTGTTTATTTACGCTGTACGTAAGAACCATATTGGTTCGTGTAACAAACGTAAAGTTAGTGTGTGTGTGTGTGTGTGTGTGTGTGTGCGTGTGTATATCCCACAGGGATTTTGTAGCTTTTATGCTTGCGTTATGGGATCAGATGTATAAAACTTGAATTTTGGCTACTTTTCAAAGCTGCAGTCCTATGATTACTTAACTTTCGTTTTGCACATTAACTCCACTATGCTGGAGTATTATTGATATCGTTAAAACGTTAGCAGTTATGATAAACAAGAAACTGTTTTTACAAGAAATGCTGATAATGCTCATTTAGATCTAGGAATAGTAATTTTACTTGTCCGTGGGAGGTATGCATTAGTGTTAGCAAAAACGCCAAGGATTTTCACCAGCTGATAAGGAAAACTGACCATAGTGAATAAAATAAGAGAGCTGTTTCGGTCATATTGACGCAGCCACAACTTCAACACGCATAATAATCCGGAAATGGACTATTTTCAAATACTGCGTATTAAGAACTACATGACTCCAACTTTTAATTGCATTAAATTTTGAAAAAGAGATGATTTTGAAGAATAAATATCCAAGATCACACATCCAAGATCACAAATCGCCGCGATGAAATATGTAATGCAAAAATTCAAAGGAAGGTCGATCATCAGGAAATTTCGCCCAACATTTCAACATTAGATCGTACACGGATTGAGGACAGATTGCTGGCCGTGGCATACGGTAGCCATTTTCCACCTCGAAAACCACGTCACGCGTTGATATTGCTAAAAAAAGTGGAACATTTAAATGGCTATGTTTATTTATTTGATATTAAAGTTTTTGCATTCATCCAAGCTACCTCAGTTTAACTCAGAATTCGATAATGCAGTGCAAACCGATGGGCAACCTTTTTATGAACAGCTTTACCGTTTTTCACAGAATAGTTTTACCGCCTTTAGCCACATCAGTCTCTGCTGCCGTATATTTATAGCATAGTAAAAATCGTTCATGGCGACTTCCCTTGCAGCAGTCATATTTGGCCGGTCCCAAATGTTCGGCCTCTTGGACTTTGTACGAAATATAAATAGTATCTACCGGACAAAATTCTACGGTCCTCATTTAAGCGATTTGTACTGTATAATAACAAATGCCAGTTAAAAAACTGAATAGTTACTCTTTGAAAACTACTGACATTTTAGTCTTAACTCAACAAGTGCAAGTGCTATCTTGAAAAGAACTGGTTGCGTATAGACGGCTGCCATTTAAATCGCAAGAAAAGTGCATAAACATACTGGGATAAGGCCGAAGTCCTTTTGTGAACACCTCGTAAAGAAGAACTCCAAAAGACCAAACGTCCGATTTGACAGTGAAGCTCTTCGACAGAGCAGCTTCCGGAGCGGTCCATTTCAGTGGGAACTTAGTGTGACCTATGAATGAGAAATATGTAGTAAAATAACTCAATCTTTTTCACACTCTCCAAGACTGATACTTTCTATTGGACAAGACGAGAAAATTTCCAAAGTGACTCGAAAAATAAGCCGTGACAGTTTGATCTTAAATAAATATGGATAGAAAAAAATGGAGAGGCATAACGAAACATTCCCATAATATGGCTTCAGGACACCGTTTAATGCAATTTTCAAGGTTTTATATGTTTATGTGAAAAATACACTTAGAGCCATCCGTCACTCAGAATCGGATAAAAGTTGAAGCAAATAGGGCACGCCTTAGGCTCGAGCGCAAGCCACAAAGCCTAGCTTACCGAGAAAATGCAAATATTTGATTTTCTCAAGGGCTCATTTTTTGCTTACTGCACGACATGGAGTCACCACAATTTACCCATGTTCGTTGAAATGGTTTGGAATAACTTGGGCATGTTGTCAAAAGGTCACATACTCTCCTTATCCTAAGGCACACCTGAGAACTAGATTAACTTACCAACGCTCGCTTCATAAAACCCCTCTGGCAGAAGCGCTCGCGCCAGGCCAAAATCAGCAATTTTGACAATCGGCGCGCTGCTGTCGCTCTTTTCTCCAACCAAAATGTTCCTAGCTGCCAGATCGCGGTGCACAAAGTTTTTATTTTCCAAATAGGCCATTCCGTTCGCAATCTAAAAACTAGAGTATTTTCAAATTCTAGCATGCGCTATTAGCTACCAGTGCTATAATTTAAGAACAAGCTTAGAGCAAACATGGAGAGAGAGAGTAATATTGGAAGAACGCCACTTTCTAACCGCCGCCTTTTATCAAAATTCGGAAGAGATGGCTTTATTTCATGAATCAGTCTTGCAGTTTTAGAAAGCAATCCCAAAATGATATATCTACCAAATCCCTGAGCCTTTGAAGCCATGCGCTTCCGTCCTCGGTTTCTTAATCCGCCAATGGAATAAGGCATTAAAACGAGAAATTAGTACACGATGAAATCGATCGGCAGAACAACTGATCGTTTTAAGGAAACAAGAGATTGTAATGCGAAAATGTTCGATAATCGCTCACTTGCGCGCTAATGTCGATCAATTCTCGAAGGCGCAGTTTCTGTCCTTCCTCTCCCCGTAAATAGCTTTCCAGAGCGCCGTTCTCCATAAATTCGGTGACTATGTACAATGGCTCCTCTCTTGAGCAAATGCCGTATAGTTTAACCAGACTTGGATGATCAAACTGCTTCATTATGGCGGCCTCTTCTAAGAAGGATTGCGGTGACATTGTATTGAGTTTCATGCATTTTATAGCCGCTTCTATCACGCCTCTCCATTTGCCTTAAGAAAACAAGCTTCAAGATGGTAGTGGTATATAGTAAGTCTGATTGAAATGGATCATTATCAGAGGCGAAAACTATTGAAACGGGATCATTCTCACTTAGTGAAAGACATTTTCAAAATCAAAGAGGACGTTCTCAATTCAAGGAAGACATTTTTCATACTGATTTTACTTGAAAAACGTCCTCTTTACTCTATAAATATTCCATATTAAAGCAGAAATGGTATCATTTTCAATCAGCTAAAATGCACATGTATTGCCTTCTTACTTACCGAACCAAACTTCGCCAAAGTTGCCACTGCCAATCTGTTTCATGAGCTGAAGATGGCTTCGTGGAATTTCCCAGCTGAT